>QLOI01003102.1:0-12883 GCA_003313605.1 Tuber umbilicatum | reverse complement strand
AGACAAGTACAAATAAAAAGGTATGCAGTATAACCTCAAGAGATATATAAAAACAGATGTAAGAGGAAGAAGGGGAAAAAATTATGTACATAGCTGAATAAGCCCGATCAATTCGCTCATTTGTTTGCCTGTTTGTCCTAGCCAGTAAGGTGAAGTAAGGGGTAGAAAGAGGAAAAAACCCAGATCACACAGAAAAAAACTGGAAGGCCACAGCCCAATAAACAGTAGATAGGTAGAAAGAATGCATGAAAGAGACCTAAAAGGCCAATTTAGCCAGTGAAGTGGATGGATACAAGTACAAAAGATAATTTAAATATCCGTTGCTATTGGCCGTGCGGAGGGGGAAGAGGATTGCAAAAGGAAGACAAAGAAGCAGGAGTCAAAAAAAGTAAAGTGTCCTGAACATAACGCCGGAGAAATGAACTGTACCGGGTATTTAGCCATAACTCGATATAAACGATAGGAGAGGAAGGGGAAAAATACCTTTAGTTTACCCAAGCTTCACCGCTGAAACCATATCCTCCTCCTTGACTTCTCCGCACCACCAACATTCTCCAACTGAACACTACGTTCATACAATTCCTGGAAACCAATCAACATCTGATGACGCCGGACACCGTATGAGATCTCTGCCCTCGCATCTTGCGATGGAAAAAAGCAAAACAAGGCAAAACAAAGCACAATGGGGAAAGGGGAATTTAGACAAAAAACTCACATCATCATCCATGCTCACCACCGCGTCTGTGATTAATTTCTCCACAATATGATTGCGGGCCAAGTCTCGGTAAGGAGTCGCCTGAGACCTCACCAGCACCATGAGTACGTCACCCATAACCTGGAATTTATTCCAGTTGATCTTGTCACCGTCCGCAAGGAATGTCCTGTTACCCTCGTCCGCAGACACTAGGTCTCTCCGGTGCAGTGGAATAAAGGGTATTCGCTCGGTAGAGGTGTTCTCCCATGCAAGGCGGTACTTGCTGTGACTCATGTGCGTGCCCATCAGCAGTTCTAGCCTCATAAACTGCCTGTGCGTGTTCGGGTTGACGAGCTCCCTCGTGAGGCTAAGTCGGTGAACCGCTGTGCCGTTGATACCTGCGATAACAGCCCCGAGCGCATTGTAGTTGTTCATGTGTCGCAGTGTCTGTGGATTATTATTCTTAGCATAAACACGATTATGACCTAGTACCGATCTGAAGGATGCCCACCCAAGCAACATTCATAAACTTCTCCAAAGCCCGAGCCCTATGCTTTGCTTTTGGCTTTTCCAAAATCACTCTCGCCACCCAATACGCCACATGATTAAAATGACTGATCATTCGGTTGACATGTCTCAGACTTGGATACTTTTCCTTCTGATCTGCAGGAATGCTAACATGTCGCACTAAGTCCCTGCATTTGATGTTGGAGAACTCCAGCCAGTCAATCCTTGTTAACTCCGTAGCGATTTCTTCATCAGGTATCGACATGAAGAGCCCGTATTGTTCCTTCCACATCGACGCACCATCCAACACTGAGTCCCCCGATTTCTGGAGCAAAGGTTGGTGCACTGAAGACATGGCATCGCACGGGCGAGCCGATACACCGCTCGTCACCTCGGAAGCTTGGAGATTAGATTCTTTATCTGATGAAATCTGGAGATTCCCTTCCGATGTTGTCCTGATGTTGATGTACCCCCCTTCCCCTTCTACCAAACTGTCTGTAACCGAGTGAGTGGTCAAGAAACTTTTCAGACTATCCTTCCTCTCCGTGTCTGAATCCGACCTTGCCCATACCCCATCTTCATCCTCGGCACCCTGCCCCAACACCTGTCTCATCTCGCTCGCCAACAATGCCAGACTCCGATTGCTAGATATCACATCCAGGAAACTCAATAATCGCTGACGTGTCTTCAAGTGTGCAAAATCCCCAGGATGTGTTGAAACCCATTGGTGGAGAATATTGCAGTACCGCAGCTGGGCTGAAATACGGTGTAAAGCAATCCGATCGCAGATTGACCGTTCAAACCTTTCCAATATGGCATTCAGTAGATCTCTTGGTGGCGCAAATTTCCTATAGAAGCATAAAAAGATTGTAGTAAAGTCTTGATCTCCCCGGGACATATGTTGTCGTAGTAACCTGTCCACCAATTCGCCAAACGCAAACCCTCTGCTCGTCGTAGTTTTCTCCTCCTCAAAATCCTCGATTCTACCCTCACGCTCCAGTATCGGTATATCATCCAGACCCTTTAGGCCACCGTTCTCATCATCCATATCCAAGAAAGAATTCCTACCCTTGTCCGTATCATTCGATGGGACATAGGTGAGTGGGCTCCCGTTCTGCGCCTGACGAGCTCCTTGTGGCTGCTGCATACTAAAAGGACTAGTAGAAACAACCTCCAGAAGCGGGCCAGAAGACGCCGAAAGCGTTATCTGAGGAGCGGATCCACCAGATAATCGTTGACCTCGGGCGTCCGCGGACAAGCTACTCATCGGTAATGAAGAAGACGAGTTGTGTATTCCTGAAGCCCCCAGCGCCGAACTAACGGGCGACCTCGGTATTCGAGCTTGTGCGGCATGAGCGCTCTGAGTCGCAACTTCTGGATGCTCTTTCATATAGGTCGTTGAGAACTCCGAGCTCGCTCGACTGTGGCCGCTTCGAGCCGTCGAAGGCCTTGGTGAAGTCGTCCGACTATTATTCGCCGCAGATGAATTTGCACGCCGCCGACCATTCAGATTTAGTGGGCTCTTCTCTGAATGAGCGCGCCAGGTTGTTAGCATTTGTTTAGAGTAGATAAAGGCAACCACTAGTTGGGACTATGATATGCAATACGGTAAGAAGAACAAGAACACAAGAAATAAAGGGATAGAATTATTAAGCTGAGATGCCCCATTGACCCCCAGATGCTCAGAGGTGAGAGAGAGGGTGTGCTGGCATTGAACAGAAAGTAACGCATCGGTGCGGCTGCTGAGCGTAAAGACAAAAGTAACATCCCAGCCAAGACAAACAAATCGAGGGACGATTGAAACAGCAAAGCAACTGCTCGTGCTGCTCTCTTTTGGAACTTCGGCTTTCCCACAACAAACGACGCCAAAATTTGGGTATCTGATAAGGAAAGTGGTACCCCAGCCGAAACAAACTGGACGTCTTGCAGCGTGGCAACCCCCTTAATTGTATCCTGAGGAACCTCCCATTTTGCCGCGGAAACCTGTTTGCACGAGGCAAACAGGCAAAGAGTAGCTGCCGGACAAGAAAACACGGGGGTAAACTGCGATCGGAGGTGTATGAAACACCAGTGTGTCCAGGAGGAAGGAAAAGAATAAGAAACGAATAAAGTTATACTAACCATTTTTCCTCGCGATCATGTTCAAGATCACGGCAAGACATTTTTTCTGGCTATCTGGAGAGGTGCTAGAAGTCTGCATAGTATCATACCCGCCAACTATACCCACCTGTTCAATACTGTTGGGATTTAACTGTCGCTGCGGTGCGTCGCATTTGCACGAGACTACCAGTGTCGGAAGCGCAGCCCTTGCGAAAGCATCTAATTTACTCCAACCCGTGGTCAGCAAAAGGGACAGGAAGGAGAACGAATTTATTGTATGAGATGAGCGCCGAGGGGTAGAAGACATCCAGTACTCACCGAGGGATTCAGGCAATTTTGCAATGCTCGCCGGATTTGTCACGTCGTATAGGATAAGTACCCCGTCGACGAATGGTAGCCTCTGGCCATCCATCGCCTAACCTCCGATCAGCGAAAACCCCAAAGGCGACTCGCAAATGAAAAACGAGAGATGAGTGGCTAGGCATGGTAGAGAGCGCGAATCAGAGAAAACCTACCCGTGGCCAAATCAACTGTTGAGAGTCGAGATCAAGTTTCGCCAGATCAATTTCCACCAGTTTGACAGTACATAGTGACCGTTCAACAGTCATAAGCTTTGCGGTAACAGCGTCTTCATTCGGCAGAGATTTCAGATCATACGCCCTCTGGATAAAAGTGCTCTTGCCCACACCCCTTGCCCCCACCACGGCAATGCAGAGGTCGCGAATGGAGTTGTTCGGTGACATCTACGACACAAATAATGATGGGTCAAAGGTTAGCACTCCAAATAATTCCTTGCTACACGCATCATCCTACCCCCTAGGGTGGGAAAATATAGATACTCTGACGCTGATGGCAAAATCAAGACACGCACATTTTCAAAATCCCTTAGAATTGTCTGTTCACCATGCTGTGGCCCTAACGTCGGCGACTGACCCGATAAGTGGCTGCTTGAATAGCTAGCAAAGGAACCAATTCCGTGACTTCTTAAAGAACTCCCAGAAGTGACCCGATCGCCCAACGAAGAACCTGACGAGCTAGGAGGACTACTTGGTCTCGTCGGCCGCCTCAGCTTACGATTTGATCTTGGTGAAGACGGCTGCTGCAGCTGTGTTGGGGGCACAGGAGTTATCGGAGATTCCTCTTCCGAGGATCGCCCTCCGCCGGCTTTAGTTGTGCTGGCTGAGCTCACCGTCGCCGCACTATAAAAAGATCTCGGTGAAGGAGGTTCGTGACCGCTTTCCAGGGAACTGGCAGAGAATGGATGGAGACCAAAAAAATCCTCCTCTACAAAACGGTGTTGACCACCAGTTCGGTCGAAGTCCTCCAGGTCGAGAAGCGAAATATGCCGATCGGATGAGGGTTTGGTGGTCGAGGGTAAAGAATTTGTTCTCGAGAGCAAAAATGACTGAGAGCTCGGTGTCGATCCGTGTGGGGGGACACTTCGTGATTGGAGCGGCGACGGAGGTGATGGATTTCGAGGGTGTTGGTTCAGTCGGTTATTTGGAGGATTTCGGGGTGATTTTGGTGATCTTGGCTTTAGTCTCTTGGGAGGAGGGCAGAATGAAGCACCGGTACCCGTGGCTGTGGTCATACTGACTCAAATCTTGCTTAATACCCTTTGAACAACCTAATTCCGCCTTTCGCCAGGGTGTGCGCCCCTTGAGGTATACCCTGATAACGTAGCAGTAGTTGTTGTGTTTGAGTGCCCTTTTTCGGTCAACTCCTTTTCTCTCTATCTTTTTTTTTATCTCGGCGACGGTGGGCGTTGGGGAGATAGTCGACGGGACGTGCTCTGCCTTGAGGTTGATGATCTATAAGTTATGATAACTGCAGTTTCGGAGGATTAGACCGCGGAATGATGTGTTATATATATTTTGTGTTATTCGAGCCGCCTGTGTGATGAGGGGAAAAGGTAACCGTCAAGATAGGCAGGAGTCGCAGGCTCAAGAAACCCAATGGTTAGAGATAGTGGTGGTGAATATCCTTTCGTGTATATATCCGCCTTGAATCCTATTGTCGAGAAACAAGGAAGCTTTATTATCGATCAATCGCGCGAATCGGTACAGTGATATCGTCACAAAGTTTTGGCAACAATATCCCGTGTCTTGTGTTTCTAAAAAATAGTGTTCTCCGGGCCTCGCTCGCGGTATCGTGCCCTGAGCGTGACTCTGCCACCTTGATCTGACCTCTGTGTTCTTTTTCCTTTGAACTCAGTGCTGTATGCCCACACTTTCTTTTTCCTTTTTTATTTTTCCCTTTTCCTGTCTTTTCCTTTCCCTTGCTCTCTTGGCCTTCCTCCTTTCGCTCCCTAATTCCTCTCCCCTCTGCCTTTTGATCTCAGTTAGCCGCCGCGCCGCTACCACACTACAGATTTCGGATCTTTCAGGTTTCCGAGCTGTAAGAGCAGCGACAGGATAAAGCTGTAATCAGAAACCCACAAGCTGCCGGGCTCCACTTCCTTCCCTCCCTTCCTTTTTCCCTGTGGTTATATTGAAACGACAGATGGACGGAAGGGCGAGTGGACTGCCGTAAGGGTGGAGTTGAACGGGATGATACAGTGAGAATTCCGAGCGGTAACTCGGCTGCTGGGTAGAGGGAGTTTTTTTTCTTTTCTTTTCTTTTCTCCCCACAAGAGAAAAAAAAGTCTGGGAATTGGGAAAGAAGAGGGCAAATCAAGAAAAAGGACCGGGGTGTAAGGAGGGGGGAGGAGGTCAAGTGAAGAAAACAAAACGCGTTTGAAGCGGGTGCAACAGGCAAACCGGAATGGGTACAAATCTGAAATGAGGAAAAGGAAAGAAAAAAAAGAAAAACGAAATAACAAACGTTCACGGCAGTTAGAGAGATAGCCGGGCTGCGGGCGTCTGCGGTTTGTGGGCAGCAAGCAAGCAATCAAGCAAGCAAAGCAAATACCGGTGGTGGTAAGTATTGGCTTGATTGATCTCCAAGAAGTATGAACACCGCCGTGACGGTTGTAAGTAAGAGCAACGTAGTTATTTGGGTACTTTTTTGCATGTACCAAAGAACGCAAGCATCTTGCTCCTGCCCTCCTACCTTTATGCTGTATCGCAGACGAGCAGTGGTGCTGTGCTATGATATGACGGGTGAAGGAAAGCTTGGAAAAGAAAGAGTGGGGCTCTTTTTCCATCCCAGTTTTCCTCCACACTTTCTCATTCCCCTCTCACTCGAATACCCACGATACGCTATCTCCTCTGGCCCCAGTTTCCTTGCCGTAGGTTATGGCTAAGTCGATGAACGAAAGGGAAGGTTATGTAGGAGTGGTGGTTGCTGCAGACTGGCTGGCTTCCCTTTTTACTTCAAGGGTTCGTGGAGGGGAAACACACACACACTCTCTCTCTCACCCATACGGCACAGCTTGCACTTTGGACGCCCACTCCACACCTGGGGTAAGGCTAGGTTACTCATAATATGGCCCGTGTGGGGGAAAAATGATGGTGGGGAGAGAGAGTCAAGTGAGGGAGGGAAGGAGGGAAAGAACTGGGAGGTGAGTGAAGAAAGATGAGGCCAGACCTTCCCCCAGCCAACCACACAAAAAGTGCCCGCAGAGCACCTGCGCGATAGGAACAATGAAAGCAAAGAATGACTCCAAGAAGTGAACCGGCTGCCTACGATGATCCTCATGATCCTCATGCCCCCATGTCCGGATGAGGATGGGATGCGATGGGGGTACAGTAGGGCTGTACTCGAGCACCGGTAGATAGCAACAATTAGAATTATCGGGAGAGAGTAGAGTAGCTAACCAACCAAGAGCCTCCGCTTCACTGTCTTCTGGAGGGCTCTTCCTTCTCTGGCCTAACCACTTGATATTCTCCAACCATGATCACGAGTCGACCATCATGCATGGCTAATCACTTTTACGAGGGATGTACTTGTAGAAAGTACTCTGGTGGGTCGCCCCAAGCCGGGGTGGCACCTTTGATACAAGCACTAGTAGTGCACATAAAGCCATCGTACTCGGCGATTTTGAAGAAATTGGAACGTGAGTTACCTGAGCGAAGGAGTGAGTTACTGCTATATCCACAAAATTAGGTACCTGCGGAGGCTCCGGCCATCATAACCAGATCACTTACCCTTTCCTCGTTCCGAATACCATGAAACTAGCAAAATGCGCGTACCGTACCAGACATCACAGGGTCGAGTTCTGGTTTGTTGACCCTTGCGTTCTGATCAACCCACCTCACCTCGGCCTCCCAGACTCTCTCTCCATTGTCCTCTCTCCTGGTTTCGATCAACGCCCAACCAAGCCAACTTAATCCCCTCGATTGGCTTTTCCTTCCCATATTTCATTCGCCACCTTCCGGATTTCCTACCTGCAATCGTGTGCCCGGCTCTCAAGACCACGGCATGGCCCGGGATTTTATCCGTGGGGCTCCGTCTCGTCAAGTTACGAGATGTGCTGGAGCATTGAATCGCTCGCCAGTAGCCACAGCAAGTAATCTATGATAGTCTCGTGGTGCCAAGACCCTTTCCACAACCTTTGAAATGGGCCCACAAGAACAAGGCTGCAGCAGGCATGATGCGGACTGCGAATTAGTTACCGGTTTGCTCAGATGGGTGGGATCGATAACATTCAATATCAGTCATAAAGTTGTTGCGGTGCCACTCACCTATCCAAATAACGAGTATATTACAAGTTAGACTACCTACAAACCATAAGCAGTATAAATCAACGCCGATCCAAGCCCTGTGACTTTTGGCCTACACGGGCTCGTACGGTACCATATTCCCTTTATTTCTTTTCTTTTCTTTTTGTGTTTTCCTGGCCCAACCTGAAGAGCGGGAACGGCGTCTCAAACAGATCTACAAAGAAGAAAAAGAAAAAACAAAACAAAACACAAGTTACCCCCCCGATCCCTCACCGCTCTCTCACCGCAAACTCTCAACCTAAACCGGACATCCTCATCAACAAGCCCGCACTTGGGGGGGGGGGGGGGGGTGGAGGGGACATGGCAACTACTACGCAAGCAAGCAAGTATAAAAAAAGTAACTCCGCTCTTCGCCGCCAGTATCCCAATCCGTATAATACTTATGAAAAGAGCAATAACAGCATTTCCCTTCCGAGCAGCGAGTAAGAGGGTCTTCAGGCAAAACTATCGCTCTTGGAAGCTCGAATCAGCATCCGCCCAAAAATTCCGGAAACCACGGAGCTCCCTAAACGGAGCCTAGCACAATTTCTGCGGCGATAGGCCGGGGGATGGACGCCCATCCCGGGATTCGGAAATTATAATAATATGGCACTCGAGTAGATCTATCATAGGTTGAACCGGTGAACTGCGTGTTGTGTGTCGAGTTTTGAAGGTGTCGAACTCCGTTTATTTGAATAGTAACCGGAGGGGAATATCGAACTTCACTTCTTTCGTTCAAAAAGCTATGATATGATAAAAATTGAAATTGAATTGGAGAAGAGTTCCTCTCCAAAGGCGCATTAACTTTTTTTTTCTTTTTTTCCCACGCCATCTCCCTCCTTCCTTCCCCCGCAATTTTCACTGGCCCATCGGTCAATCAATCAATCCATAGAACCGAGTAAGGATAGAAAAACACACACATCCCTACCCACCCGGCAATCTTACCGACAATCGCATAAAAGCGCTTGTTAAACTTCGCTCCCTCGATACTGGTATCCCTTTCCTTTCCTATCCAGTCGTAGCGGGCCCCCCCACAAGCCGATGCATAGTAAGAATAATAATAAAAACACTTGGCCTGGAAGGTCTAATCCATTCATTCATAGGCCACCTTACCGGTTTTCGACGGTGAGGGACAGGCAGGCAGGCAGGCATACAGGCACTCAGCAGTTGATCGAGGAATGATAAGTGTCATTCAGCGCAATCCAGCAAGCCCTCAGGCAACCACTTTACACATCACTCTACAGTACTCTAATTACCGTGATGATCATGATATGATACCCCCCTCAACAGACCGCCAAACAACAACTCTAGATTCCCCCCCTCCCGAACGCCTTCTCCGACCCATCATATCATAATCGTGTCGCACACCACATTACACCTCCAGTACCGTGCGCTGCTCGAGTACGGTACTCGAGTTCATACCTTGAGCCGCTTCAGCCTCTCTCGCCGTGACATCATCCCTTTCGGCGGATAATTCTAACGCTTTAGGCAGTTTCACCGTTGGCACGGGTACGCTGGCGCAAAAATTGGATCTCGACTCATCGAAAAGAAAAGCACGGGCACAAAGTCCTATTATCCATCAGATATCATGTAGAACATGGCGAGTAAGGTAGAGTGGATGGTCTTATTTTCCCACCTCTCGCATACGTTACGGAAGCGGGCTCGCCGGCGGTGGGGGAGGGGGGGGACTGGTTGCGCTCCCGGCGGGCGTGGCTTTGGTTTCACTCGAGTATGATAGCTCACACTTTCGAATGCCCTACCACCGGTCGGTATCACATCACATCACAACTCAAACATAGCGACGGCCAACGCAGCGTGGGGCCAGATCCCATGACACGGCAGGCAGCCACAGAGACAGACAAAGTTAGCCGCGGGCCAACCTTTTTCCACCTTTTTATCTCTTTCTAATAGCCGCCTAAGCGACTCGCTTGAAAATCTCTTTCCATTTTCGGAGACCCGGACGCCCACCCGTACTATTCGGGCATGCCCAAGCTTTCGATCGGGAACATCCACGGTCCATCCACCCCTCCTGACAAAGCAATTGGGTAAATTATCATAGGATTTTTGATTTCCTTTTTGGACTTTGCTTGACTGAGGCACGGATTTGGTCCGCTCGGGCCGCGGCGCAGCGTTGCAGATACTGTTCGGTTCTTGCTACATGGGGCTTGCGGGATGGGTGGAATGCCGGTGGTGATGGTAATTTTATATTTTATATGATATTTCTATATATGATATCTTTTTACACTCGTCGGAGAATGGAGATTACTGTACCATAGTGCTTTTCTCTGGAGGATTTGGGCTTGGGGGGTAAGGTGCCAGTAGATGGGGTGGCTATTGATAGTGGTACTCGTAGAGGGATAAGAAGGATTGTTATGCAGAAGAGGAGGGGGAGGAGGAGGAGGAGGAAGAGGAGACCTTTACGAGTAGATACCATGGGCACCGGAGAGATTGCAAACTAGCTACTGCACCATAGCTTCGTCATCTTTAGCTTACACCAAGATCACCCTCCTCCCACTCGCACTTTCACTCCTTATCCAATTCACGAACCACCCACACACCCGGGCGCACCCCAACCCATCTATCGGCATCTAAGAAAGTATCTGCGCAGGGTTAATCCCTTATTTGGTTGGTCAGTTGGACGAGCGAGCGTCTGTTCGCTCCCCCCGCTCCGAGTCCATGGGTCTGGTCTGGTCTCGTCCGGTCAGAGGCACTCGAGTACCGGTACCGCTGCAGTAACCGTACTTGTACTGTTTTAGTGTACCGGTAGCACAACTACCTACGGTACCCGTAATTGGGAATTGTGATTATCTCTTTTTTCCACCCCCTGAAGAATTCATATTATTTGGCAACCCCCCCCCCCTCTCCCCTCCCTTGGAGGAAAAAAAAAGGAAAGTGAAGACTTCTCGGACTTTGTGGAGATGCCTTTACAAGAGTAGTGGCAGAGTGTGAACTCGGTGGTGGAGTGAGTGCTTGTTACTTGTATCTGTATCACGTAGGAAGGTACCGTACCGACGGTATGATACCTTCATGTTGGGCTAAAGGGAGGGAGGGCGAAGGAAGGAAGGGGCTTTCGGCAGATATACTTAGAAGTGATCCCGAAACGGTTGGCTTTTCGTTTTCGCTCCCACTGTAGGCCCCTGCGCTCTCTCGCTTTTGTGTTTTTCGGTAGAGGAATATTAAGCTTTTGTTCTTGTTTGAGGCTTGCGGGGCGTGAAGGCGCTTTGCTGGAAAAGGGAAGGAGGTTTGAAGGGCGAGAGAAAAAGAAAGAGGGGGAAAGAAGGAGAGAGAGAAGGAAAGAACTAGAATGTGAAGATGGTGACCGGGTTTGGGGGTGTAGAGTACCGGTACTGGTACAGTACGAGTACTTCTTTGGATATGGTTGAATGGGATCCTTACGGTACCGCACTGCCTGGTTTCGCCGGGTTGTGCTGTAGGTACCGGTTCAGTACAGTAATTGCGAGGAGCACTGGCTCCCACTGCAGGTGTGGAGTGAATGGTACAGTACTGTATCCGCTCTCCATTCTCATCATCCGCCTCTATCATATCGGTCTTCTTTTCCTTTCCACGAATAGCACCTTACCCAAGCGATAGTGCGATAGTAAATAGCAGAGTACGGTACCTCCACCTCGGTATCGAGTCAACCCCTGCAAAAATCCCCCATCTCCCTACCGAATCTCGAGATTAAAAATAACCCAATGGAATCATGAGATACCAGTAGACTACAGCAGATGCTACAGTACCACCAACTCTGCGCATCGCATAAGGTAGGGGGGGGAGAGGGCAGTGGCGAACGCGGACGAGCTATTATACAGCAAGCAGGGGGCGACAGGCAGGAATAAACCCCGATCCCACTTCATTCTCCGCCCCCCCTTTTCCCCCTTTCACTTTTCCCGTTTCCTTGCTTGTGCTGCTACCGTATGATACTGGCGAGCCCACCGCCCGTGGTTTGGGAGATTACCTGGAATATGTTCATCCGCTGCTGTACTCGTACTCGTGCTGGTTCACTCCACTCGAATCGGTCCGGACTCGCGTATACTTGTATCGTACTCGGATATTCGTATTTCGTCGCTATATATTGGCGATATGGGGTCACCCGAATTGCTCGAGCGGGTTGAGATGGGTTCAGTTCTGTGCCGTGAGTAGCGACATGGTGCGGAAGGGTAAGGTATTGCGAATAACACGGCACCACGAACAGGGCAGCGCATACAAGTTACTTTACTTCCCATTCACATCGTGGCCCATCTCCCATATACCAAGATTCCGTAACCTGCAGAGCACGGAATCCTATTTATCTGTTCGTCTATGACGCACCGGACACCTCCCTTTCCTCACTCCCTCGCAGCCACCTACATACAGTACATACAGTCACGGGTCATGCGACACGCCCGAAATATAAAGGGCCATTTGTACGCCGTTTGACCTGCACATTTGTTGTGCGGTTATATGGCTTTTATTTGTTTGCCTGTTTGTTTGTTTGTTTGTTTGTTGTTGTTAGTGTTATCGTTGTTGTTATTGCACACTGCAATCTTACAGACAGCAAGGTGCAGCAGAGTGGCTTTTTGGTTCGGTGTTATGTTATGTAGGCCGCTTTTGGTCGCCGGCCGACCAGTTGCGATGCGTGGGGTGGGTGGGGGAGGACGGCTACGGATGCGAGTGATCGTTGTGATTGTGGGGGGGGGGTGTGAACCGGTTTCGTAGTGCTGGCCGGCCGGCGGTCATGTTGTGGGAGATGGGGAGGGGTGGGTGTCGAGGTTTCGGTTGCTGCGTTTTGATGTCATTGACCAGCTCCAATGAAATAATCATGAGATATCACTCGGTTACCGAAACCTTTTTCCGGGGGGATAAATTATCTTATTATTTCGGTATATGGTTGATGGGTGCTTTGTGACACTTTACCAGGTAATCGGGAGTGATGCTGTGCATGGGGAGTACGTCATTC
>QLOI01003097.1:1850-51946 GCA_003313605.1 Tuber umbilicatum | reverse complement strand
TAAAATTACCAGAAATTCCTCTTTTTCAATTATTCCAATATATATCCTCCAATTGCACAATACCCCTTTCTCCACCATCATGGATGCCAATTCGAATATTACCGATAGTAACACAAGCGATGTTCCATTCAGACTCAATGCCCGCTTTCTGTTGAATGTTGCAATTGCTGTCACGGATGTTACGAGTTTACACTACAGAGTTGAGCCATGCCACACCTCAGCACTTACAGGAAAAGCTTACATTAAGGAAATTCTTGCACCTTCAGCTAATCCTCGACGAGTAATTGAGGTATTGAGAATGTCTCCCGAGGTATTTCTTGAACTATGTCAATGGTTTACCAAGCGAGGTCTTCTTACCTCAGGAAGATATGTGAATGTAGATGAACAGGTAGCGATGTTCATTTGGACTGTGGGTCGGAATGCTTCAAATCGAGAAGTACAAGAAAGGTTTCAGCGTAGCGGTCATACAGTAAGCCAGTAAGTTGAAATTGCCTCAATCTATTCCATTGTTTTATATGAAAACTAATTCAGTATAAAAATAATAGCTACTTTAATCGTGTTTTAAATGCTTTTATAAAGCTTCATACAAGTCTTGTAACTCTTCCACCGAATGAGTGCCCATATGAAGTGGAGAGAAGTGTAACCGGTACGGGTACTTGGTTATACTTAGTTTGTTTTACTTGTTGTTTTAAGTATCGTTTGATACTTAGTTTGTTTTACTTGTTGTTTTAAGTATCGTTTGATACTTAGTTTGTTTTATTTGTTGTTTTAAGTATTGTTTGATACTTAGTTTAGTTGGTGTTCAACGAGCAGGAGAACATGTATTTAAACACCGAGCAAGTCTGGCTTTGGAAGAGCAGACTTCGACAGATAGTATTCAGAATATACTCGGTTGAACAGTTACTTCTTTATTGCGATCTTAAAGACTCTATCTAGTTTACAACCACCTCAAAGCCTCCGTTAGGCGCTCCTTATAGCTACTCTTTTGTACCTTGGCCGCCTACCGAGAACCCTATCGAACACCTGACTGAGCCCCTGCCCAGACAGGTTACAAGAAGCAAGAAATTTTACCCTTACTTCAAGGATGTACTAGGAGCGATTGATGGAACCCACATTCTAGCACATGTGCCTGCAGAGCATCTTGGACCATTTCGGAACCGTAAGGGGCAGATTATACAAAATGTGATGGCTGCTTGTACCTTTGACCTTCAATTCTGCTATGTCAATGCCTATTGGAAATCGACTCCATTGACACTGAATCGGAAACGCAGAATGACAATCATTCCTCAAGTGGTGCGGCTCAGTCTCATCAGACTAATATGGAAGCAGAAGGGCTGGAGGCGAATGAAGAGGAGGAAAATCTGGTTGATGAGGAACCGGAAATGGTGAGATTGCGAGATGAGATTGCATCAGAAATGTGGAGAGATTACCAGTTGTACTTAAATGGCAATAGAGTCTAGGTTATTAAAATCTGTTGAATAGCACTTGTATTCAACTAATGACATGCTACTATACACATGAAAGTAAAGCCATCTACTATACATTTTAAGAGGCCAGCTGTGCAGCAATCCAATTGCTTCTGATCCCAGGAAATTTAATAATAGCCAGAAATCCAATTGCATTTTTTCTCTCCTGAAGAGCAAATACCAACTTTGTGATCTCGGACTCTGTATACTCTCCAGACTCGGAATATAGTTCTAGGAACTTATTGATCGCCTCCTCCTCTTTGCTAGTCTGACTTTGAAATCTCTGTTCAACAGCTTCATTGCGGAGAGCAAGAAGGGCACTTCCTAGTACATGTTGAGGGGTTCTAGATGTACGAGCGCGTTTGTTCTGGTGGCTGACAACACTTGCCTCTTCCAACTCTCAAAAATTGGTATCAGACAAACTACTGCGACTCCGAACGAGGGAGTTGGACTCTTGGTGACTAGGGCTAGCACCAATTCTGTCCCTGGGCTGGTCAGTCCGAGCAAACAAGGAATTACCAGGCACTCCGCTCCCAATAACTCCCAAGTCCTGCTCTGACGGACCACTGAACTCCTCACTATCATGTTCAAACCCACTGACCTCTTCTGCATCCAATCCTGCTCCTAAAGCTGCCTGGTCTCCCTCAGCCTCAGACTCAATTTCCCCTGTTCTTGCAAATCTCCCTGACGCCCGAACACCAGCAAAGAGCTCTTCAAGAAGATCATAGTAGGGCAATGCCTTATGGCGATACTTTCCTGCTTCCTTATGGACCTATTTATCAATTCAATACATCTCAGATTAGTTCAATTTCAAGCACATTATATTTATTCAAATTTGTCTTTCTGGATAGTCAATATAAACTTACCCCAGTATACTCTTTCTAGACTGATGCAGGAGCAGTGGGAATACCCTTCAAACTGTCTCAACCAAATCCAGAGTTTGCTCTGATCTTACGAACAATTTCAAACTCACGCTTAAGCTGAACCAGAAAACCATCAAAGTTAGCTATTACACTTTAGACCACAGATATTTTGTCACATCCTGATTCTACTTAGGTCAATGCACTTACAATAGCTTCTGTATTCTTTGCCTGAAGAGGGGTAATAGGCTTGCTGAGCTTGTCTGCATACTTGGCATTAAGCTCTGCAACTATCTGGGGCAAAACTGTCTTTTTAAAGCCAGTCTCGGTTCGATTGCCTTGGCGAACATGCTTGAGGAGGGAGTCTATAAGAAACCGCTCAGTTGAAGATACCCAAATACTGTTTCCCATCATATAGTAATAGCTATACTTGTACAATAGGTTAGTGAAAAATGAAACAATCTTGCTCTGAGTGTTTAATTATACAACTTACAATCTAATTGAACCAATAGTACTATAGGAATTGTGTAGAAATGATCTTGACTTGTGCAGAGAAAAAGAACTGTAATTTACGTGTAGTATGACTTTGAAATTCAATAAAAACTATTTATATTCACTAGCAGTTTTATAAACATCTGATACGATTTTGCTTATTAAGAAAAATACAATAGTAAAAGAGGGATTGCCAAACAGGATTATTTATGAAAATACTATTGTATTTTTATTTCTACTTATAAGCTATTTTTATGAAATACACTAGTAATTTTTTACGATGGGTTGCCAAACAGGGCCTAAAGAGATAGAACTAAGTACAACCAATGTCTGCCCCAGTGTCCTATATGTTATGAGCTTGAGTTGTGTTGTCCAGTAACAAACCTGAATGTAATGGAAATCAATGTAGAAAGAAGAACTGAAGAGAGTTGTTTTTTCCAAGTAGGAAGATAGAGGACTATTTATACAGAAAGAACAACAATGACCTGTAAAGTATTTCTAACAGTTTCCCTAAACATAGCATATCCAATAGTATGATATGAGTGTAACACCCTGCCAATTGCCAATCCCACCCCTAAGTTAATGCCCTGCAGTTGGATTCCACTACCACATCCAATAGCCTGTTTGAATTGCACTCAGTGGCCTACAGCCCTGTCAAATGGGTCAAGGTTTCGAGTCCTTTGATTCTCATACCACTGAACCACTCTGGACTCCTGACCTACATGTACCCTTCAAGCTAGTGCTCCCATGCCACAAAAACCTGCAATTATGTTTTCTTGATTCTGGTCATCCAGAGGTGTCCAGCCCTTAGCACAAGAATGTACAAAGACACTTAGGATCCCTAACTGAGTTCTACATTCCTAATCATGCCAAGGTTGTGGCATACTGCCACAACTCCTGGTGCTCGCAAGCTCACAACCAGGGGCACTCCATGGAGTGCCTGACAGCTCAACCCAATTTTACGGCTCAACACAACTTTGTGGCTTACCATAGTGACTTTGAAGATTTGAGCCACAAAGTTGTTCTCCGCCACCAAGTTACTATGGTAAGCCACAAAGTTAGTATGATAAGCCACAAAGTTACTATGGTAAGCCACAAAGTTGTGTTGAGCCGTAAAGTTGTGTTGAGCTGTCAGGCACTCCTTGGAGTGCCCCTGGTTGTGAGCACAAGAGGTTGTGGCTGCATGCCACAACCTTGGCATGATTAGTCTTTTCAACCCTGCAGGTGCAAGTAATAGTAGTAAAGATGAGATGCAACATCAAAATAGTAACTTTGATGCAGAACATGTTGACAAATCTTTGTGAGTTCTGGATGTATTTTCTGCTATAAAGTATATAGAATAAGAATCGAGTTACTGGTATATTTACTTCTATCGAGAAGCAACAATCGAGACTGACCAAAGATTGGATTGACAGAGTCCTAGAGAACAGAGAGATGTATATGACTATAAGGAAGTAATGAGTGAAATGAATGACAAAGAGAACGATCTTTATAGAGAGAGAGTCAGCGAAAAACACATGTTTCGGTATATGCAAAGAATACTGAAATATTACAAGATGAAAAGAAATCCATCACACTCCCTAATTGTCAAACACTACTAACATGAATCCAGTGTAGATATCCAGTATCTACTCCTATTCGTTTCATCCCTAAACAATCTGTGTTTGCACTATACTAAGTAAAACTAAAAGATGTTTTCCAAATGCCAAAGGTTGCTGCTAAGGTCATCGAAACACTAGGCCCAGCCATAGTATGTTTCAGCACCTACTAGTACTATATAAAAAAAATGCAATAAAGTATTGGTTATTGCTAGCTCTCCTTTAACAGAATGGTGTTTCCGGTGAACAGGAAATTGCAATGGCAAGGTGTCCGTCATGAGATGTTTTATTCTCTCGGATCACTTTGCTTTTCTACACAGTTCCCGAAACATATTAATCCTGGTGGCCTTCGGGAGGAAACACTCTTATACTCTTGCTAACACCGAGAGTATTATCATGGCACACCGATAAAAACCCCATTCCCTGAAGAGGGGTGGCTTTGAAATACAACACCTAACAGCGGCTTGGGCCACTGCACATCTCCGCACTTGAGACGCCTAAGCAAACACTGTTAAAAATTACGAATCTTCCGTATCTAGTTTACCGAGATAGCGACCAAGCGGCAAAAGATAGCTGGATGCGCGAGAGTCAGGTGAAGCATGAAGGTTTGGGGAGCAGGGAGGTTCCGGGGATTAAGAGAGGAGAGGGCAAAAGGATTGCTGATCTGAGGCTAATCTAATTAGCGCCACACCGGGATTATCGAGGAACGAGAGAGCCAAGCGACCGCCGCTGTTAGGTATCGCCGGATGCTGTTTGATTGCCTACAGTGCATGCTGTTATACGGTTGCGTTGTATGCATTTGTGAGACGTCCAGTTTTTCAGGTAGGCATACAGCGGTGGATTGTTGCTCTCACATCCTATGCCTAGCGGAAAGGATGTGAGCTTTCGATTTTGTTGATACCCGTTGCCATCGGGTATCAGGCATCGGGTATTTGGTTTAGTGTTGCTCCCTTCACGCCCTATGCCATTAGGGATATTGTAGTTGGCATGTCTTTACGGGTTATGAGGGATCATGGGATATTCGGTTCTAGATTGTTTAGGACGATTCGTGAGGTTTGTGCGTTTCCACAGAGTTCTCCGAGTTTTGAGAGTCGTTAGTTATGCGGAAATATATATCTCCCGGCCTGCCCCTGGTTTGCATATCTATCGGTCGCCTAGCTCACCATTCTTCCAATTTAGCCGCGCTTAGAACCGGTTGTGATTGCACTATCACTGCCTCCCGCTCCAGTGCTTCCCTTAAGCTTCTTCAAATTCACGGGAGGTTGCGTGGTAGAACGGAATCCGACATAGGCATCAAGGCTAGTAGGACTGGGGCACGCTATTAACAAACTGACAGCACCGAGCGCTTGAAACCGTGCTCACCGTCGCCTAGCGTCGGAGGGGTCATCCCGGGGGGGGCAAAGTTCGCGAGACAGAACTATTGACACAGGAAGGAGCTCAAAGGTACGACACAAGTGAGCATAGTAGAGCTCCCAAATACTAAGGGGATGATGCCAGAACATACTTGGGCATGCGGCTGTTGTAGATTGAGGGATCCAGCGTGGGGGAGACTTTACTGCAAGTTTGTTCCGCTATGCCGCTTCGCGGGGAATGGTTCCATACAACTTTTCTTTGTTCTATCTGAGGATGTCATGTTATGGAAAAGCGGGAACGGCCACGTCAGACACGATACGGGCTCCGGATCTATTAGCCCGTGATATGATTACCTCCATCTTCTCTAGAAGGGTTCTTGGGCAGTACACGAACCACATGTCAAACCATCATGATTGTTATTTTTCTCCCACCCCATCAAATCATTTCAGTTAGCACTCCTTTACCTACTACGCACACTTAAGAAAAACCACAGGTATAGCTTGTGGAATAGAATTTCGATCTTTAGTGTTAGGGGGTCTGTATGTGGGGGGGGGGGAAGCAAACCGAGTAAAAGCAGTTCTACCTATCATACGTTCACCAATGCACGACAGCTATTTCTGCGTCGCTCACCACCGAAGTAGGTTTCCAGCTACGTGCATCCCTCGTTCTGCATGCTCGCACCACACATGTTGCTCCCAGCTCACTGGAACTTTCTAAGCAGGCATCCGAGTGACGATGCATGACGAGACTCATGGGAAGCTCTATCCCATTAATCCGAACATAGACAGGAGAAATTAACAAAGTTTATGAGAACGGAAGGAATGTCAGGATCGGAAGACTAAATGGCATGTACGGGAGGATTGCTGGATTTTGATCAACTACTTCCCTTTGTCTTCTGCTTCGTATTTGACGTAAGGCCAAACGGATTTGTCGGGAGGGCTTCCGTGATGGGGGAATCTACAGGAACAGTTCCCCCGGGGCACAAAGTAAAAATTGCGTTGTCGCTAGGGATGGGAGGCCTATGGTATAAACATCGTGTCCAATATAGTCAGCTAGCTTTCGCCGTCGATAAGGCGAAGTCAAAAAGCCAATCCATCTCTTTACTAGTATTCGATTCGCTGAAACCCTTCAACATATCCTGACCACTTCCAATAACCACTCAGCCACACAGGATAATTCCTCCAAGTGGTGCCAAAATGCTCCGTTGTTTCAGGTCTTCTGCTTCGCTTCCAACCCTCTTTCGTCCCTTTATCCGCCTCGGTAGCATCCTCCCTGCCTCTCGTCGAACGTTAGCGAGCCCTACACCTCCGATCCAGAAAGGTAGCCGGAAGACTCGGATCGATTGGAGCAAGCGGCGTACTGTCTGGGTTGATGCGAGGGCTTTTGTCCAGGAGATGCGACGACAAGTTAAGCAGATAGAGGCAGAAAATGACCGGCTCAAAGTAAGGACCCCGCGTCTCGACCTCATTGCTATTTCTAATATCTATGCAGAAGTTGCTAGAGGGAAAAACGAATACAATTGAAATGTGGGAGACAAATTTTAACATCCGTGGGGGACTTGGTATACAATCACAATAGAGGTCTATCGATCTATTGCTGACACTCAACTACAGAACGGATCTTCTACTGTCTTACGAAAGGTTGTGGGGGGGTACAAGGCGCAATTAACAAGTTGCTCGACGGCCGTGATTTGGACAAAATTCTCAATGAGGTGACGGAGGCCCGTACACTTGTACTCAAGGATGTTAAGACTTGCATCCGGCACGTTTACCATGAGGTATCAAAGCATGCACATGGAAATAATGGCACCATTATCATCAGACATAAGGATCACACAGCGAATGAAGTTGCAGCCCTAGCCGTCCTCTTCAAATGGCAGGAGCAGACCCGCAAAAAGGAGGAAAAAAGCCCGCTGGTTTGGAAGGAGGAAAAACTGCGTGGGGAGGGCAAATAGAGGAGAATGGTGCCTGTATTTCCTTTTGTTTGGGACACATTATGGCCAGGAATCATGTCATCTGAGAATATATATCAAATACATTGCACTGGGGAGGATGTTCCTGCGCGAATACGTAAAACACTACAATCCCATCCAAGAGATTGTAAGGGTCAAATCGCAATGATAAACCCTTTCCTATGTGCATCTACGTTTGACATATAGAAAAGCCTAACGAAAGCACTAAAGGGTGAGGCAGCTAAATTGAAACTGCTGAGGGACTAAGTGCAAGAGAGCGTGAGAGACCACGAGCTAAATTTGGGTACATCTCCAAATAGCTAGCAACTTCAGAAACGCAATGAAACCCAGCAGTCTCCAAAGAAACACACCAGGCATTATTTGCCAAGACCCCAAACAATCTAGGACTACCCTAATCTCTCATGATCCTCCATGATCCCCAAAACCCGTACCCAATGTCAACCACCCTTTGGCTACTGGCGAGGAATGAAAGCAACAACACTAAACCAAATACCCCATCCCCGATACCCGATGCCAGTGGACACCACAAAACCAGGAAACACATATCAGGTGCCGCAAGGCATAGGGTGTGAAATCAGGAGTCCGCTAGTACGATGTGCCTACTCATTGCGCACCTCAACCCCGCATTCTTTATAACTGCATATCTCCTAACCACATATCCACACACCCCCACACCCTGCGGGAAATCTAGCAAAATGTTAGATGTAAATTATTTTAGCTACTCAGCACATACCTTACAGTGCCACCCATTTGCCATAACTATCTTTGACGGTCGGCCTCCATCTGCGATAACTAGTGACCATACTAGACACTCGTCGCACCACTCCCTTCAATCAGCCACTATTATTGATCATTGAGTACCCCCCCCCCCAACCGAATACAGCGTGAGCCACTTAATGAAGAATGCAGATTTAAAATCAGCCAGGTGTCTAAAAGGAGGCAGAACCGTGCAAACACCGAGCCGAATTGAGATATAATAGCTGAGATCTAGCCGGGGGTTCCACCGGCTTTGGTTGTTACTCGAACTAATACCCAAAGAACCTATTAAATGTACACCGTAGGGTTTTGGTAAGTGGTGTAAAACAAGTTCTTAGATACCCACAGTGTAAAATAATAACAAAGTATCATTGTCTTCTTATTCCCATCAGCAAGCTGATGGAGTAATCCCATTGTGGTATGCCAGGTGAGGGTATACTGATCGGGCGGAGATCAGGGCCAGCACCCTCAAGCTGAGAGGAGTGACTTGTAGTAATACGTCACGATTGCCCAAGTGGTACTACAAGCTTGTATTTATTCAAGCTCAGATCTCTTCTCTTGAACTTGTTATCATACAACAAACACACTCCTCTGGCCCCTCCATTCAATACATCTTTTCCTTCTTATAACTGCTGCAAGCACTACTTATCTGAAAAGTTTCTGCCTGCACTTTATCAATCCTGCCATCACAATCATGCTGAAGGTCTCAAAGTCTAATCCTTTCTTCATGCGACCATCCCATATCTTCAGTTCCTCTCTTTACACTACTACAACATTTCTTACAAAGTCAATATCCAAGGACCTGGCAAATAGTTCATTGAGTAGTAGGTCAAAAATCAATGGCCCACACATTCTACATTCTCATCATAGAAAAATAACAAATCTCGGAATCACTGACCCGGACTCTTTCTGGAACCAAAAATGTGGGGAATATGAAAAGGATGCTCAACAAATGAAGAAAGATATTTTGAAACTCGTGGTATGATATCCATTCTAAGTATACTGGCTTTAATCTAACATATTCTAAGAATGCAATTTTGGGTCTACGTGTTAGAAGTCTTAGAGCAAGTAAAAATAATACTATTTATGGAGCTTTAAGTAATTCACAACATTACATATCTATTATACTAGTACTAACATTCAGCTACAGACTATATTGCCTTCCATGCTGTGCTGTCAGGAAAGATCTTAGCAGAGCCATCAGATGTGAGATCAGATATAAGTGATGGTATTATTATATCTGCCTGCTATCTCTACTACTACAAGCAACCACACATCTTATCTTATGATAAGATACAAAGAAATATTAACAGTATAGCAAAACTACCTGAATTCATTGCAGTTCTGGAACAGGAAGTACAAACCCGTGGACTTGTACTTGAGGATGTTGTTGCTTGCATCCAGCAAATTGCAAATAAGGTTGATGATTATCCAGGAGAACATTGTGGTAATGGTGCTTTAGTTCTCAAAGCCCTGGAATACACTGCAAATGAGTATGCTGTATTGGTTACTTTGCTTAAAGTTCAGTCTGAGTGGTCAAATGGTATTATGTGGAGAGAAGATATACCATTTAAACTTAAAGCAGGTGAAGATGGGAGCGAATGTACTGAATAATATGGCCTGGTTACACTCCTCCATTCATAGTAAATTAGAATCTCATGAGAAAATGTAGGATATGCAATCAATTCTACTGACTATAGAACTTCCATTTAGTAGTGAATTCCATTAATATTTCTCAAATGAGGTAGATTTTTAAAACAGTAGTCTGGATAAAAATATAAAAATATACAGCCTTGTAGTTTTGAAATAGTACCGTGTAGTGTGTAGTATTATATAGATTAGGTTCAATTCCTACGGGATCCTATACTTTTTCTTTCCACCGGTGCAATCGTGCAACACCTCAGCCTACAGCTATCGTACGAAGGGGCGAGACAGAGGTATTAGCCTCAGTTACGGTACCCTCCAGCCACCCCTGCCGGGTAACTCTTTGCGCCACCAAAACCCTCTCCAGACACTTTTCTCAACCGTTTCGAATGGTGGCATTTAAGATAGAGACTAATCTACTCAGACTAGAGCACTATGCCCGAGCAGGCTCGTGTCGGGGGCTATGTCGGTTCTGGGGGTACCGTACGTTGAGATAAGTCCTAATTTACACACTGTGGGTAGGAACTAGAATTAGCATACGTATCATACAGATATTGGAGTTCGTACTGAAACATACTCCCTGTGCGTATTTACCCTCCCGACAGATCCCCTCCACGACATGGCTCCAAAACGAGTCTACACTGGATGTGGTTACCAAGACTAAGTCGCCGTGCATGGTGTGTACTAAGGTAGTGATAGTTCAATTGGCCGAGTGGTTGATCCCACCAACGGACCGAATAATATTATAGACCACCTCCAGCATCCCAAGGCAGAACCCTCGGCGCTGGGGACCGAAATGTGGGTGTACCCCTGCGCAACGCCCTCATTAATTCTGTGTGTCCTAGGTTTAGTCAATCTTAGCATGCTTTCCACAGGGTCAGTAGGGGTGACGATTCCGTCGAGTATTTGTGGGGACGATCGCCCCGGAAGGGTACATAACGCCCTCCTCCAACGTGCCGCTTTTTCGCCTGCCCCCTCCCGCCCCCGCTTGCCCAAATCGGCTCAGCCGAAGATATGCGATCAAGAACTCGACGAACCCTGTTTGTTTGTGTGCGCGAGGACCTCGATCGCCCACCCATCCCTCCACGCGAGCGAGTGAAGGCGGGCATGGCTCCGAACACTTGGAATCAGCCCTCGCGGCGACCGAGAAAAAGATGCTCGATAAACAAGTTTACCCGCAACCAACAGCAGCTCTAATTGACTCGGGCCTTTGCGAAAGCGGTTTATATCCCGATCATCTATAATTTGCCAGAGCGAACAATTGAACCGGCTGCTGCTGACGCTGGAGCATTGGTTTCAAACATGAGGACAATTTTCGTGAGAGGGCAAGCAAATGCACATACGATAGGAAATGAATACGAGTGATACTTGATGATTTTCCAGAGCCAGATCCCTTAGCTCCATTTCCCGTACTCGCCCGAAACAAAAGGTCTATCCCCGAGGTGTGGCACTTCTAGCAGCCTCCGCGGTGGAGGGATTCCGTCGGAAGTTATTGATCACAGATTAAATATTCCTATAAACTAGTGCCGCCAGAAGTGATAAGAGGTTATGGGAAATAAGTACCGGTAGGTTTTTTTTATTTTTATTTTTATTTTTTTTAAACTTTATAACTTTATTAACTATCATCAACTACAACTAGCTAATAACAGTACTAAACGGTTTTCTATTCACCAAAGGTGAGTCTTCCGTAATAACCCTCTAACGAATTGAGGGCACCCCCTAGAATCCACGGTCGGGTCACTGCAAGCGACCTTCCCCCACCCAGATATTCCACCAAGAGCCGATTGCAACAACCTGAGATAATGTCAGATCCCCCAGAAGGGTCACCTCTACCAGCGTCTCCCAGCAGCACGCCTCAATAAAGGAAAACCACCCATCCACCAACCTTACTTATCCCACGCACGGGAAACACCCAAAATAAAACAATAAAAACTTAACCCCTTCTCCCCAAATGAAAACTTCCGCCTGCCTCATATCTCCTCCCACAACCAAAAGCCCTACACAATCCTCCCAAACCACCTCGGGACTCCTAGGAATCCCACCTACCACATCCACTCTCCTATACAAATTCCCACCAGGACCCCTAACCATCCCGCCTACCTCCCCCATACCCCTACCTATGCCCGGCGAACCCATCCTAGGACCCGTCGGCACAACCACAACATCCTCATCCCCATCCTGTTTCACAAACTCCCGCAGAATCTCCCTCCCGCCCCTTACAAAACTCCCGGCCCGGAATACTACCATACCCTTCCGGACCACCTCCAACTCCTCCCTTCTCTTCGCCAACCAGCGCTGGCGTTCTCTCAACCTTCTCTTCCTCTTTTCCTCTTCCAAACTCCAAGCAATCGAGGGCTCGCCTTCAGGGGGCCAGGCACCTGCACTGCCGCAGCGGAGGACGCCACCTCAGCCACCTCCTCCTCAGCCACCGACATGTCATCCCTTGCCACCTCCGAAGAAGCCACCAAAGACGCCACCCCAGGCAGCCTCACCCGTGCCACTGCCACCTCCTCTTCCTCAACCGCGAATGGAGCTACGTCATCCCCATCCACAAACTCTATCTTCTGTCCAAAACCAAGCTCACAATTCTGGGAATTGTGAGCCCCCCCGCACACAACACAAAACGCCAACTCCACGCCATGATACCTCGCTAACTGCTTTTCAGCCAAAGCTAAGCGAGCAGAAAGCACCGACACATAGTGCCTCAACCGTGAAATCTCCGCCTCTTGAGCGAAAGACTTCTCCACTGCCCTCGTTATGACATCAGCCGACCGTGCGACCTGTGCCGACGACGGTTTCGAATTTGTCTTCTTAGCCATAACCGAAGTGTACAGCAGAGTAGATAGTATTGAACAATAAAGATAAAGATGATGAATGGGTACCGAAGAACAAGTTTATCGATGAAAATTATTCCAAGCGAGTTGCTGTAGAATAAAGACTTGAAGCAATTGTGATGAAAGAATCAAGGACGCTGGTTGGTCAAACCCGGGAATATGACAAGTCACCTGGCGGTGAAATTTCAATGACTGGGGTTGTAAGAGACACGGAGCATGTACCGGTAGGTTGTGGTGGAGCGGTCGTCTTCGCATAGCTGTCTGGGGACGACGGGGGCCGATCCCCCCGATCGAATCCGGTCTCCTCCCATGGACCCGATAGGAGGTCAGTTCGAGACCAATGCAGACGGTGTGAGCCCCCAGCGAATCATGGCATTTCTTGGCTAGCAAAAACTGGTAGACCCAGGGTTTTTTTCTGTTGGCCAAGAAATGCCGTGCCTCGCTGAGGGCTCACACCATCTGAACCGGGTGTGATGGAACAAACCGAGTATTTTTCTTGGCGGGAGACCCACCAGTACGGCACCCGCAGAGCGACAAGCGACAACCGCCGCGCCACAATAAAAGCGCGTCTACCAGCACGACTTCATAATAATTTTCTAACTCAATCGGTATGATAGTAAGAGTTTCCGTATCCGATCCCTGGTCAAAACCCCCAAGCCCCCATCCCCACCGATAGGCCCACAATTCTTGAGAAACATAATCAGCCCGACTTATGACAGGGGATAAGCGGAAAGCAAGCATTCGTTTCTATTGAGAAAGGGTTTCGTCTGGTCATTCTTCATTTATTATGTCATACCTTAAAAACTGGATTAATTGGACCTCACGCTAGGACGTTGGAGTTGGCTCTCCTAGTAAGGTCGCTTGTATCTTTCTTTTTATTTGTCTCAGCTAAGGGCAAGACAGTTTTTTCGCCGTGTGTTTACTCCCCCAAATTCAAAGGAGGAAATTCCGGGCGTTTCAGCGTGAAGTCCAATTATTCCAGTTTTGGCGGTACTCCAACACATTCAGGGAATATCACGTGCCCATGTGACAGCCCGAACTAAAGTCAAGAGAGCCCACCCGGCATTACGATAATAACATAACCAAGGGCAGCCAAACCAGCGTCAAAGAAGCCCGCTTGGCCTTACCCGCACGCTCAAATATTTTACGTAGCTGCCAAAAAACCCACCCCCCGTAGATTCACTTTTATACACAATAGCGCCATCCTATACCACCAACCCACCCAAATTAATAAGAAAACCGAAATACATCAATCAGATATATACGAGTGCTATTCAACATACCCCTGTTGGAAGGCCGGGGTGTCGAAAGGGGAATAAGGAAAGTGATCACAGAAGCAAAAAGCACAAGAACGGTACATTCCCCCACTTTGCCGAGATTGGCGGGGGAGGAAGTGCTCCAGATTGACGAAATCAGACAGACAGGGATGAGAAAGAAAAGAAAGCAATCAATCATGTGATAGTACACGACACCGTACTAGACAAAAAGATTCGTGGGCTGAGAATGGCCCCCTTGCTAGAAGGGGGTTTTTCTGGTTACAATGAAAATAGAACTGTTAAAAATGACACGCCGAGAATTGAACGAAACCAAATGAACGAATGATCACAAAAAAGAGTACGAAGTATCGAAGAAATAACATAAAAGAACCACTAATTGAGCAAGGAAGCATGAAAACCCATCAAACCCAACAGTCCCCAACTAAAAAAACAGGAACAAGGGAAGCGCATTTCGCTCCTTATACAACAAAGAGGCTCACAAAAACCGAAAGGACAGAAAGGGTGAGAGGTAAAACAAAGCCTAGGGAAAAATAAAAAAAATACTCCCGGATTGGCAATGCTATAAGCTAACGTCTGTAAAGATAATTCCTCTTCCCTTTTTCGCTACTTCGCCGCAACACTGCCGCTACTCCACTCATGACTTTCGTGGTTGTGGGTTGTTGCCGAAATCGGGGGGTGGTGGCTTGGCAATCGGCTCTTTCCGAGATTTAACCTGAAATTCGGCTTGTAGCAGAATATGACTAATACGACGGGTTAGTAATCGGGGAGATCGGCAGATTACGCATAGACCGAAAACTTACTCGCTGGGGAAGTGCATATTAGGAAAGCCGGGCACTCGCGCTAGGTATTCTTTATCAACGTTGCCCATTAACCCCGTAACATTGAGATTGCTTGTCGTGTACCAAATATAATCGATAACACCCGTGAACCCAGGGGTGTAGTTGGTAAAATCGAGCTCTCCTATATTTGAATAACTGCTCTTTAAAGGAAAAGGATGCGTCATCCCATCTCTGGTAAAGTTGCCATAGGTTCTCCCAAGCAGGTCGTCGTGGTCATTTGCAACTGAACCACGGGATAACAATTCGTACACCCCACTATCTGCAATTGAATTGAAGTCCCCACAAATGATCAAAGGGATTTGAGAACCGCTTGAATAGTTGACAGCTGGTTCCAGGGGACTCGTATCACCTGGTGATCGCGCCCTGTTCGGAAAGCTCTTCGCCCACTGATCGGCATATTTAGTGATATCTTCCATTAGAATTCCTACTTGAACAAGCTTAACATCCCGGTACTGAGGGTCCCAGTAGATATGGACGTTGGCAACAATGAGCCGTGAGCCTGTGATTTTATTCTCCAGGAAAGTTATGACAGCAATATTGTCCTTTGGCATGACGCGATTGTAGATATCTGCAGTCTTTTTCATATCCTCGCGATTCAAAGCAGCAGAGCTGAAATCAACAATTTGCTTTTCGAGCAAAGAGAACCTATAATTAGCCTGTTAGAACCCTGTGCTCAATCTCGTGCTCGCGGCAAAAGTGGGGAATTGCCGATGTACTGACTTGGTAGACTTGAAAAACGTTGCACACCCATCTACAGACTTCTTTTCCGTTTCGTTCATGGTCTTTGCTCGACTCTTCGGATAAAAAGCACCCTTATATTCTTCCCTAGCAAGCTCAGGCATAAAATACTCATTGAAATTTTCCATATCAACTTCCTGCAAGCAGATAATATCCGCCTTCGATTCAATCAATTGACTACGAATCAAGTCCTTGCGGTAATCCCATGAAAGTGCCCAAGAAGGCGAATATCCGTACATATTTTGAGTCGCGTATTTGTCACAAAGAATATTGTAACACAAAACCTGGAATTTATCCGCTTCGGATTTGGCACCACTCCTGGAAGAATCATCGAGTATTATCCAGTCTCTCTCGGCGGGAGGCAATGAAACTAGGAGGAGTTAGAAGACACCTGTCATAAAAACCTAAATCTAGAACTCACCTTGCAACGATTCCCTTAGGTTCAGAATAACACCTCTCGAACCGTCCTTGATCATGACCTCTTTCAAGTCGGACTGGAGGGGATTCCCCTCTACTCCGAGAACCTCCAAGTGGTACAGAGATCCGATTTCATTTGGGAGAGTAGTAAGCTGATTGTCGAACAGGTAAAGGTTTTTCAGATTCGTCAACATGCCCAACTCGGGCGGTACTTCAGTGAGTTGATTCCCCGAGGCATCGAGCAGCTGTAAGAGCTTCAATCGGCTTATAGCTGGTGGGAGCATGGTAAGCTTATTATGGTTTATGTAGAGCTTGTCTAGAAAGGTGTACTGAAATAATGATTTAGATAGGGCCCGAAGCCCTTGACCACCTAGGTCCAAAGACTTCCAATCTTGCCTCTCCAGTTCGCCTGTGTCATTCTTCCGTACTTCCTTCTCTTCCACGGGGGGGCCGTCCTTGCGATGTTGAGCACTAAGAGGTTGAAATGCGCCTGGATTAATGCCCCCGGTAACCTGAACTTGGGGTGAGTTCTTGTTTAATAGCGCAGCCTGCCGAGCGTGATGATGAGGAGAACTAGAACCACGAGATGTAGCGATAAGGGTTTGCTGTTCCTGCCAATGTGGAGAGGTATTCTGCAGTGTTGCCGTTACGCCATTAGAGTTGTGCTGGGGTGAAGCGTAGGAGAGATTCCCCAAGCCACCGGAAGAGTAAGAATGTGAATGCCCTCCAACTGTGTTGTTTCCGGTATTGTTTTGCGCATGATTCATGGTTTGGTCAACCTGGTGTCCTTGAGGTTGCGCTAGCTGTTGAAAGAATTTAACATTTTGCGGCTGTTGAGGCATGTACCCTCGGTGGACTTGGGAATTAAGCATTGTATGATGTTGTTGGCCTGAGTGGTAGAGGTAACTCCCAGGTGACTGCGGTGCTGGCGAACGAGAGGGTGATGGAGTTTGAGGTGGGGAGTTCCTTCGGAACCGATTATTGAGATTGTATTGGTGCTGTCCCGTTGGATATTGTCCATAGCCCTCTGCCATTCGGATAGAAACTGACTGCTGAAAGCGGTCGGCGTATAGTAGGCGTACGAGGCTATCTGTGATAAATCGGTATAATTGTTTTGTAAGGCTCAGGTCTGTTTTGGTAGGGATGGTAATCGTATCCGTCGTTTTAACATAGAGACGCAATACCTGCGCTCTTAAAGGTAGGCCTACCAGCGCGGCTATAGTTCTAGGAGCTTTAAAACTGAGAGGGCGAGTAAAAACTAACGAGCGATCAAAATTAATAGGGCTTTAAGAGTGAATTCCGGTTATATAGCTCTTACATATGTCCTCGAAGTGGGGTGAGAGGGGTGAACTCGATGATCTGCCACTAAAGGAGGGGAAGCCTTGTAAGCATCAAAACTTCGCGATTGCCAACCAAAACAAACAAACAAGAGACCAAAAAAACAGCCATTTACCACTAGATCTGAACGCACCTCCCTTAGGGTCGAGAACAACTTCGGGATTCAAGAAGGAAAGGATTGCCGAGTGTGGGTCTCACGGGGGCAGCAGAGTGAAAGGGGGTGAGGTTTTGTGGAAAATTCTGTGGAGCTGTAGAATATCGGCGAACGACGGGCCTATCGATGATAGATTATTAGTGAGATACAGAAGGTGATCGTGAAGGACCGAGTCTCTCTACTCTTGATGGATGGGGTTTGGATGGAGATGGAAAAGAGCGAGGGAGGCTAAAGGCGTCAAGGTTGACAATGTTATTGTTGCTGGCCTAAGCAACGGAAAAGGTTCGAGGGCGGTAGTGCTTGTGTGCGGGCAGCTAACCGTACACCGTTGCACTAGCAGAGTCCCACCGACGTCGTCCAAACCACAATAGCCCCGAACTCTCTCATTTAACATAGAATGCTCATCAGTTTACACAAAACGGACTTGTGATTTCAGCGGGTGCGTTCAATTGTTTATATGGTGGGTCCGCGCGCTAAATGCTCGACTCAAGTGCGTAAACAGAAATACATTATACAGTGTATGTGTCACCTCGAGTATGAGCTCTTGGGGGAACAGTGTTCATGTCCCCTCATGTAGATGTCATATGGGATCCAGTGCTTGAGGCCAATTTTAGAATTAAGGCCCCCTCACATTCTAAGGCACCTGACGGACCGTTCAAACCTTGCTCATATGTTCAAACCTTGCTCGTATACTCAGAAAATGCGTTAAATCCGTCATACGGATTACTTTCTGCCCTGAACTCTTAGCCCGTTCGCAGAAATGCGCATAAGCACTACCAGTACTCGTACTCGAGTATATCTAGTTAACTAAAGGAAAATCCTCGTATCTAATAGAAAATCGTGCCTTAAACTACCGATAGGTAATGGGAATAGATAAGACAAGTGCGGAAATAGAGAAGAAGGAAAGAAACTAGATAACAATATTATTAATATATTGGTGGAACGCTGTATAAAGGTGAGTTTTTCTAATAAGCGAAATAGACGAGGAGGGCGATTAGGGCGATGGTGTTCCAACGACGGAGAGGCCCATAGGTTCAGGTTTGCATGACTTTACCTGGCTAACGGGCCCCGTAAACATTCCATGGCATCGTTCGTTCGCTTCCCGTGTAATCATCTCAATCCAGGAGCATCTGGTGATTCTATAGGTGGGACCTATAGAATCACATTCTATGACTGGATACAATCCCCTTTCCTAATAAGGTGTTGACGCAATTTGAATTACATATCTCGCAACTGGATGTGCTCGCTTTTCATCGCTTGATGGGGGGAAAATATTTTCGTTATTTAGATACAATACCCTCGTCACGGTCTCTCTAATGCCTAGTATCGGTATTGGGCTTCTCAGGTAGGTAAAAAATTACCCTGCGCCGTGCAAGAGATCGCTGGTGCATTCCGTGCTGTACTAGCAAAAAGAAGGTAGTTATACAAGTAGTTATACGAGCACCGGAACTAGATGCACCTCCGCCTCCTGCTCGTGATATCTCTCCCATATGCACCACATTACCGATGTCTTACCAATAGGCCCATGCTTGGTTCCTCGTCCTATCATGCCTCGAAAATATCCGACACGTCTATCTAACCTTCACCCATACCTTTGTCTCAAGGCCCTATATTTTTTGATGTGATACCTACAGCACCGTTAGTGAACCCTGTCGACTCCAAAGTTGTCAGCATACTAACAGGGCTTCAATCTCTTTTTTGACATATTCGGCTTGCTGAATTCCATTCCTAATCTTTTCCGAGTCCGTCTCATCCGCCTGACTGATAAACGCCCGATGACAGCGGGGTCGAAAATAATCATAACCAAGCGGATATTCCCGTCCCAGATAGAGCTAATAATATATGAACCTGTTAGCACAACTCTGTAGATTTTGTATTAAACATTTTTATCAAGAAGGGATGCGGACCAAATCTTTATAAATTCTCTTGACTTTATAGCGGAGGGACATTGTAGAGCTGAGGTTTAAGGTCGTGTGCGAAACGATAGGGTTGCGGTTGAGGTGCTGAGTATGAGGTTAAGGAATTTAGCTGATCGCATTGGCACTGAACTGAGGGTTTTTTTTGATGGGGAGAACAGCCCCGGCTTGAGCGCCGAGGAATACAAGTTACAGAACGATACAGTAGTTCGAGACGACGTTTACTGTAATGTGCCATAGAATCCCTAATAATGATTGAACCGTATGGTACCGTACCGGTATGTCGTTCGAGTTGCCTCCTCTGGTAAGGTCTGGTATTTTGTTTTTTGTTTTTTTCATATCGTTCGGAGGGGCCAAACAACTCATATTTTCCACAGGGGGAAACCTTAGACTATAATACCTAGCACACACTTCGATTATTTGCGATTCCACAGTATAGAGGTGCAAATCCGCCTATCGATGCCCGGCTGTGGGGTTAAACCCGGAATGATCCCACCGGTGTATGCACAACTGACCCAGAGAATCCCTCTCTACGATCGTCAAGAGTGCCGGTGCCGAGTTATTATAAGTAGTCGGGATTTACCAAAGACCCCTCCCTCAGAGGTATTCTACGATTACCAACTCACAATCCACTGATATGTCGATCAAACAAGCTCTTTCGAACCCATGGTCTCTATACCGACAAGTTTTAGGGTCAGCGGCTAACAGAAAATCTCCAACCGCTCTCCGCTACTGTACCCGACCCCGCATGACGACATCAGAAAATCCCCGTTGGCTCTCAGACACAAAAGACCGCATCGGTAGACTCTTCTTCCATGGAGCTACTCCCGAGGAATCCCGTGAAGCAGGTGAAATCTTGAGCTTGCTCACAAAGAACTGGAGGGAGTACGTCGCGGGATCAGAAGGCTTTTTGACGGGAGAAAAACGCCAGGGGTTATTCCGGCATAACGTGGTGTGGGGCGATATGGTATATGACGCCCCATACCACCCATGGTAATCTCCGAGATCAATTTGCTAACCCTGTTTCTAGGATTCAATGGTAATTCATATTCTCCTGAGGCGTTGTGTGCTTTGCTGATCGAGCTAGGGTAATACTACTTAGACACGCAGCGGTATCCGGAACCAAGGACTAACCGTAAGTAGGACACGTGAACAACGTTATATATACCCGATGGGCAGACTCTGCAAGAATGAACTGGGCCTGGAACTTTGCTAAACACGTTGATCCCGCAAATCGGGACTTATGGGCGGAACTTTGGTCTTCAAGAGGGGTGGGTTTGATTTTGAAGAGTATTCAGGTCGACTACAAATTTGTAGGTTATCTTTTCAGCGCGGGTCGGTTAGGAACTCATATTGGTATAGCCTATAGAGTGGCCAGACAAAGTGACAGTCTATCACAAACTCTCCGAGGTCAGCGACAGCTCGTTTACTCTAGGAGTGATTAGTACGCCCCTACGTCTCATATAAAGTTTGTGTATAAAGGCTAACGATCGGGAAGTGCTATCGGAGAAGCATCAACGCCCCGCCGCGCGGTGTATGGAGGATATTGTTGTATACAACTACAAGCCAAAGGGTGAATCCCCTCCGGGGAGGGCTCCTTTGCCTGAATTTGTCCGCACCCAGTTCGAAAGTACACTTCAGCTGCAGAAGGAAGCGAGAGGCGACGCCTTAGATGGTATCAGGGATATAGATGCCAGGGTAAAAAGCCTGGAAATGAAAGTCATGAGTAGGAAGGAGATGACTTAAGGTTCTATTACCTTGTTTACGGACATCTAGTCTGGATGCTATACGAGGTGTTACTTCGTTATGGCTGCCACTAGGTGCTGCTGTATTCCAAGCTGAGGAAGCAATACCGGTGCATATTCGGATGATGTTATTACTATGTAGGAGAGTATGGATGATGAAGCCTACAGGATTGTTAAAGTTGGTTGAAATGGCAGGAATGGAACGGGCATCTAGTATTTTGGCACTGCTTCTCCCCACAAGGGGCCCGAAAGAGACTTTGATGATTCGGGTTGCGAAAATTCAAGTAAAAGCTTGGTATAATAATAAATAAAAAGTGGTTCATGCTCTCTACTCGAGCACAGCACTCGGGGGTAGATTAGCGACGGCCAATGTGTTCTCTGGATAGCTCTGGATTGTATTAAGATAACCAAATTTTGCTTTAGAGCCTATCAGCTCTATGTGAATATTTTTACAATAGAACGAGAGCCACAAGGGCATGTTATCTTCCCCTTTCCACGCGTGGAGTACTTTTAAGCCGCATGATAATGCAGTAGAAACAGGGGTTATTTCCTGGCTCGCGGTTGCTGGTTGAGGCAACCCACAGCCCAAGGTTTCACATGTCACGTGACACGGGAGCTTAACTGAACATCCCATCAAACCTCAGACCTCCGTTCCATTCCACAGCGCGATCTTGATCTCATTCCCGCCATAACCTACCAAGGGCCTGCCAAACCTCCACACTCTTTCATCCCTTTCGCTCCTTTTCTCTCCTTCATATTATTGTAAACATGGCTCGTCGGATCGTTCGAACGATCATCCAACTGATCCTTCTCTCGGTAACCTTTGTGACGGTCCTATTCTTTCTCGACATCCGCTACTCGCTTCTCCCCACACAAATCCACAATTTATTGCCGGAACACCACGCTGGACAGGTGATAACAGATATTACATATGAATCGTGTTTTCGCGCTAGTCTGCTTAGCTGTGCAGCAAAGGAAGGATGGGTCCGCATCGATAAAGACTTATTTTTGGGCAGGAAGTGGTTAACGCAGGGATATATACAATTCAAACGGATGAAGGAGGAGGAGTTGAATGGGGAGAAAGTTATTGTTGATATCAGGATCAGGAGATCGGAGCCGGCGGCGGGCGAAGGCAGCGGCGATGCCAAGTGGGAGTCTCGAGCGGGCGGTATTTGGATCAAGAGGAGTCCTAAAGTTGTTGATGTTGTTACGGGCGTTGATGTTTTGTTTGGACCGGATGCTGCAGAGGTTAGGCCTGGGTGGGTGTTGCTAGAAGGGAGTTTGGCGATTGGAGAGTCGCCCAGAATTACAGTTCGAAAGGGTGCTCCCCCTGCCGACCCCAAGAAACCAGTATTGAAGTTTAGGAGTGATCACAAGTTCAAGATCATCCAGATCTCGGGTATGGTTCCACGAGTGCGCGATAAAGCAGGCATTCTATACTAACTGGAATAGACCTGCATCTTTCTACTGGCGTCGGAACATGTCGGGACCCGGAACCAGTGGAAACCACTGATGGGTGTGAAGCGGATCCCCGAACACTTGAGTTCGTGGGCAGGGTTCTAGACGAAGAAAAACCAGACTTTGCTGTGCTTTCCGGTGATCAGGTCAATGGAGACACTGCACCGGATGCACAAACTGCAATTTTCAAGTTCGCCGAGCTTTTCGTGAAACGGAAGATTCCGTATGCCACCATCTTGGGCAATCACGACGATGAAGGAAACCTCAGTAGGGGGGATATCATGAAGCTCACCGCGAGCTTGCCATACTCTCTCAGTGAGGTCGGCCCCGCCCTTGGTGAGCGAGTGCTGGATAAGAAAGGTCGGGAAGGAAGCGAGGGCGGGGTTGGAAACTACCACGTTGAAGTCTTAGCACACAAGTATGCGCCCTCCTTCGTCACCCTAGATCCGACCTAACAAACCTAGGGGTGGCCATTCTGCTCTCACCATTTACTTCGTAGACACCCACGCCTACTCCCCTGACGAAAAGAAATATCGGGGTTATGATTGGGTCAAGCCTTCTCAAATCAGCTGGTTCAAAAACCTTGCATCGACTCTGAAAGACAAGCACGACCACAACTCTTACAGCTTCATCCACCTCGACATGGCCTTCATTCACATTCCTCTCCCGGAGTATCGTCTCACTGACCGCCCCATAGTAGGTGGCTGGAACAATGCACCACGCGAACCTCCAACTGCCCCATCACATAATTCTGGCTTCAAAAAGGCACTAGTGGATGCTGGAGTTAGTGTTGTCAGCGCAGGCCACGACCATGCCAACGAGTATTGTCTGCTTGACGACGGAAAAGAGAGTTTGTGGATGTGCTATGCTGGGGGAAGTGGGTTCGGAGGTTATGGTGGCTGGAACAAGTATCAGAGACGAGTCCGTTTATTCGAGATTAATGCACCATTGGATAGAATTACTACCTGGAAGAGAGTCGAGAGAGGGCCTGACATGGACAAGAAAATTGATGAACAAATCCTTGTGGAAGGTGGGAAGGCAGCTCAACCGAAATAGAAAACACATTCGTTATCCTCTCATTATACTTTCTAATATACAGGGGTTTATATCCCCCGTCTGTGCATACGCATATGTGTGCTGTTCTCTGGTGCCTTACAACGCTTGGTTGTCCTTTTTTTTGCTTCTTAACTTGGTGTAGTCTTGGTAAATGGTCCGTTGGGGGTTAATTTTTCTATCTGTATCTTCTAGCCTCCCTTCTCTTTCTTCTTATCATCCTTTCTTTTATACTTTTCACATTTCCCCCCCAATCTTCCTTGGTCATGGCGTTCTTTTATTGGTGATGTATATGTCATTATATTACGGATTACAGTACCTGCTATAGTGCTGATACACTTCACGGTTGTGAATTGCTACTAGAGTGTTTACTCACTGAGAACATAGTCTCTCGAAATACACTATATATTATCATGCAAGAGATCACCGCACCACCCTTGCCGAGATCCGTAGCCGGGATGCTCGGTCTATATTGCACTGTGCTGAGGGCGTGCGATCTGGTAGTTCGATTATGGCTGCTTTTCCGGTACTCCGGTCGCCGGGAGGGAATGGAAGGGAGAAATGATCGAGTAAAGCTTGACGGTTAGACGCAAGGGGAAGAAAAAAAGAAAGGGAGAGGGGAAGGATGGATGGAAGGATGGAAGGATGGAAGAAAGATCTACACCTGACATTGGGCTCTCCTTGAGGAAAGATGTTTTATTGTTCTAACCTACTCTATAAGCCTATTTGTGGTTTTGCACGGCGATTTCTGTTACGCAATCCGATATTATCATAACTTAACGAGCACTTGCGGTAACTTACTATCCTCCAGCCCAGCGGAGCCAGGAATCCCTCAACGAATACCGCCATAACTTGGATAACTTGCCTCTTCCTGCAAGTGCACATCACGATTTAATTCACGAAGCGTTTACAGAATTTCTTGCTCTCTTTCGTAATCGAACGCATTAGCTGTATGCCAAGCACACGTCTGCTGGGGAAGCTCAAGACATCCCGGCATCAAGTTAATATAACAAAGACGAAGAAACCAACACCCCACCATCACCGTGCAAAAGCGCAAACCCAGCCCAATTACATGCGTGATTCGAATCGATGGGAATTGCTAAGTCCTATTTTCCGTCTTTTCCTCCCCAATTTTCTGGAGGGGGCCGGGGACGTTACCGCTGTGTCGACACCGTAGTAACCTACATTTATTCTAAAAGTAGGACACTCCTCGGACCTCAATCCCGACGGTCGACGTTTGCTCAATGGTGTATTTTGCTGATATGAGCATTTTGCATGTAAATCCCCCTGCCATGTGCGCTTGCTTGTTTACGCTCTACCGGCGACTTCCTGGGCCACCGCGTTGTTGGCGGAGTCCGCTCACAGTAAGTACTGTAATGAACGCCGTATGATAACAACCGTCAAGCGATCCCCCCCAAGGCATCCCCCAGGGTAGGTATTTGGCATTCGCAAGATGTCCGGCCACTTTAGCACTGGTTGATACTTGTCTCGGCGCCTAGCCTCCAGATACTTTACGGGCACCTATATATACCTACCCGGAAGGTAGTATTCCTTCTCAGAGTGTCTTTTCTCCTGTCATGGAATGGCGAGGCCGACCGGGATGGGGTTTGGCGAGTTTTAACTGAAGTTTCATATCCAATCTCCAGGAAGTATGATAGCTGCTCAAGTAATGCGATCAGAAGTGGAGGGACAACTTATGGTTCGAAGGGTCCAAAAAGTGCCTATAAATTTCCCGATTTTCGAATTTTGTAGCCTCCACAGCCGTCAAACTGTTCAAAAAAGAAACTCCCGCAGGCGGGAAAGAGAGGAAGAGGGGGAATATGTGAATAATGTGATTTGAGAAGTTTGGGCCGTATTGGGAAAGGCAGAAAAATGTCACATCAGCCACACTCTCACAGCTTATTAATCGTGTCACACGTGCTATGATAGGAGCTGGGTCTTTGAATAATGTGACCTGATTTCACGGAAAAAAATGTAATAGGAGACCTATCCTACCAATCTCGAAGTTAACTTTCCTCATAATCTATTATGAACAATGCTCATTACAGGGCGCAGGGGGGATAATTTCGGACACACCAGTTTGTAGCGCACCAGTTTTAAAGGATTTTTGCTAGTAAGCCACTTTGGTGTGTCCGAAATTTTCCCCCCTGGTACTTGTACCAGGAACTCTTTTTTCCCAACTCTCTTGCTCTCAAAATCCAGTCTTGGCGTCAAAACTTCCACAGCCGCGCGGGGCACTTTTGGCTCGGCTTGGTGTTTCTTTTATAGACTGTCGAACCATAAACCTTGTACGGAATTATGAACGCCATGTTCTTTGCGAGAGAAAAACCTTTTGAGTCCAATCGCCCAGAAATACCGTCGAGTAAGTGAAATCCCTGGATAGGAACCACCTTACTGTACTTTTTGTCCGTCGTAAAACTGTGGGGAAGATTTAATTTGATGGGGAAAATAAGTGGCTGCCCATTCTTCCTCAAAAGTGGTATCGTGACTTACCCGTGCCAAGGCTCCCGCCGATTGTGGAACAGCACGCAATTACATAATCGGCAGGAACCTTGGCATGGTTAGTTCTGGGTCGGTTGTTGCTTCGAGAATCCAAGGAGAGTACCGAAAAACTCACCCTATCACTCCCTCCATTCGTCTCAAGAAATTGTGGGAAACTACCAGCGACTTTTGAGTAATTTAGATTTTTTTTTTTTGAGGGGCGAAAGGATTGGCGGGGTGTGTGGGTATTTTGGTGCCCCTTCGGGATGCGAACCGTTGTGTATAGTATTGTTTTTTTTTTTTGCAAGAGACGATCCTTGTGATGGTCCTCCCCAATAATGATAGGAAAGCCGGAGCTATTCGGCCCCTTGGGACCTAATTTTTCAAAAAATTTTCTCGGGAGAATTCATGTCGTTGGAGGCTGATAAATCAGCGCGTCCTGGAGTTCCAAGAATTTTGGCCTGGGGCAGATTTTGATCTGCCGCTGCGGCTGGGGGGGACAGGTGGCGAACAGGGGCATTTCGGAAGCGAAGAGGTGAATTCGTCAAAGTAGGTACGAGTAGTACGGTAACAAAGATACCGGTTGATGGCTGATGGTTCCCTTTAGCCACCTGCCTGTCCTTGACGTTTTCAAAAGTCTCGGGAGCGGGGGTTACGTCCCCGTGGCCTGGTTCACTGGGGCCGCTAATTATGCCAAAAGTGGACCACTCTAGCCTTTCCCATTCCGGGCAATTTGAAAAAGGTCGGGTATGATCCTTGCACCTCACATCATGTTGTGCTCCTAGAAAGTCTTGGCGAACCCCACGAGTGATCATATGTGATGTGTGCCTTTATTGAATTTTCGTGCGCAGACCGTATCTCGGTTTTGAGATCTTTGATATTTGGGGGGGTTACACCGGGTGAGGCAAATTTAGCTATATCCCCCCCCCACCGCTCGGTTCTGACTGGTCACAGCTGTCTGGTCTTCACCTCGCTTGTGGGAAGATTTATTATTATCTCCCCCTCCCCCCCCCTTTTTTTTGCTCGCTCTTTGATCGACGATTTTACTCTGGTGATGGTATTCATATTAAAGGAGATTCCGCGCTGAACGAAGGGATAAGGATGACAGGAGAGGTGTAGCGAGAGGTATGATAACACTTTCGAGCTGTGTGAAGTGTCAAGTGTGAAGTGTCTCGTAGTTATGTATGGGTAACCCTATTATCCATGGCACCCTACCACTCACGTGCTACTCCACAAGGCAAGAAGGTGTCCGGAAAACCAGGGTTTGCCGGTCGAATGACAACAAGAATAATATTCTACTTGGATAGAAAGTGAATGGCCCGTAAACACCGCCCAACGGCACATCGATACTGGGGAATAAAACATGGTTGGACCGCCAAGGAGGTATTCTTGCCGGTGTGAAGCTCTTCGGGATAGGAAACTATGGGCGCAGGTACGATTTGTTGTAAATGGTCTTCGCTCTTGCTAGTCTCTGTGTTTTACTGTAGTTGAAGGTGCTTGGGGTTGTGTTTCAAAGTGGCTGAGGCACGGATTAGGGCTTGATGGGATACTACTTGATCTTCTTTTTCTTTTCTTTCTCTTAGCTACCATAGAACCAACACCGATACAACTCCCCTCTCCTCTCCACCTCCACACAAGGTCTCGTCTTCGTTTTCCGCTACGGTCAGCCTTTCCACTGCCATCACACCCCCTGTTGCTCGACACGATTCATTCGGGATGACAAACGGGATAGCTTGAACAACGAGACCGAGGGGAAGTAAACTATTGGCGAGAAAAGCTGGGGTCAAGATGCGGTGCTTCTATTGGTAATAGGTGTGATATATACAATATACACACATAAGCTACACCAATCGAAAGCACGAAAACAAGGGAAGAGGGGAAATTGGATGACATGAAAGTCGAACACAACCGGAAATATTCCATCCAGTGGAAGCCCCGATCTGATGGAAACAAAGATCAAATACCCCCCTGAATCCCCACTATCCCCTTACCAAACTCTGGTTACCCCGTGTTGCGGTTTAGGTGGGTAGTTACTGCCTTCCCTCATCCTTCCACCTCTGAATATACCTCGCTGCTTCCGCTTCATCGACTTTGTGAACCTTTATAAGGTGTGCCCGCAAGTTATCCGCTCTAGTGAACCTCTCGTTAGAATACTTGCAGTACGTCTTGGGGCAGAGCGGGCCTTTAGGTGGATTATGTGCTGTCGTAGTCGCAAGATGTCTCCGGAGGTCGCCGGCACGTTTGAAGCGTACGCCGCACTTTTCGCATGAAGCGGATGGGCGCTTTCCCTGTACGCTAGCTTGTTTATTTCGTTGTTGCGCACGGCGACGGCCACGAGGTGGTTGGTGGTTGGGATGGGTGGCGGTGCGGTCGGGGTTGAAGTTGGGTTCTGCGCCGGCGAGCGATGGGGTAGGAGGGCCACTCAGGCCGCCAGTGGAATAGTTTTCCATCTGGTATCTGTGGTGGCGAGTATGTTATCTTGTGGATCTAGATGTGGGTTTAATGTTAGTAAGGGGAGTTACCCGTTGTATTGGTGGATGTTCCAAGTAGTACTAGACAAACTCCTAGGGGTGGGCGGATACAGGTCGGGATCGATGGTGCGGTATGAGGCTCCATGAGAGGGCTGGGGGGGGCCGACAGCCACAGCAGAGCGGTAGTTTCCAAGAACAGAGGGGGAACTCTGCCCTGAGCTAGTGACATCAATTTCACTGGCGTAGCCTCTGGTGTCTGCGGAACTCTGAACGGGGAAACCTTGCTCCCCTAGATCCCATACTTGGTTCTCAGGGAAGCCGTGGGACAGTTGCGACTCAGCTTCGTTGTGCCAATCCCAGTCTGCTGGAGGACGAAAGCGCGACGCAGGTAGGGATCGGTGCTGCTGTGTATCGAATACCACCTTCGTAGAATCGTTCTGGTCGCTTCTGGGTGCCGGGTTTTGAGGGCGGTTATGCGCAGTGGGAAAATAGCTGGAAAACTCAATCTGCGGATGACTAAGGTTAGGACGGGTGTAGAACGCTTGCGGGTTTCGCCCAGATACACGGCCTCCGGGTTGACCAATTACAATATCCTGAGCCTCCTGGGTAGAGATGTAGAGTTGGGGTCCGGTGTGGCTGGACATTTCGCATATGGTATCTGAAATTGGGTATAAACTGGATGTGGATAAGGGGATATTGGGATGAATATGGCACACGGACAGAGCACACGGGAACAAAGAAGCGGATGGGTATAGGATAAACAAAGCCTCGGATCGGATTGACCCTTGATATTTAAGTTGTTTCCTCTGACGAAAGTCAACACGGTCATTACTAGTGGGGATATATACTAGTTTTCAAAATTCCACTTTATTGACAACGCAGTGGACCTCGGGGATGTATTTCTCTCGAGACTGAGGCGCAGGCGCTGGTTAGCTCATAATTCGCACGCCTGACAGCGCAGCCGTTGTTAGACATTGTACGGTGTGGGGTGTGTTTAGTGTAGTCCTGCCTGCTCGGGGAGCTCCTACAAGTCCTACCGATATATACTCGTCACGGGTCTGATAACAACGCTCCGGCGAGAGCGCCTCGCCAAAATCTCTTATCAGACCCACGTAACGAATATATCTATCAGCCGCACTCATAGTACCTGTTGAAAGGAAAAGGAAAAAGGAAGGAAACAAGGTTGGATAGCGCCCTGTTCGGCACATCGCGATGTAAAAGAGAAAAAATGTTGCTTCTCTTGAAAATCATGTTTTCCCTGAGATTCAAAGGTCTTTGACCAAAGAGCAGGAAACAAGCCGTATTCAGATAGCAGAAGCCTCATTGTCCATTCTGATGAAAACGAGAATCTATTAGGAGCACTAGAAATTTAGTTATAGTAAAACAAGAGAATAGTTAGGATATTTCTTTTGCAAAAAGATACCGTGCGAGTTACGGAAATTCCGTTTTCGGGATGACGGAGGCGATGTTGGGGGTTTGGGGGGGTCTGGAAATTTTTTCAAAGAACTGCCCTTCGATACCGAGATCCCGGGAGCTCGCTCCGCACTTCTGCGGGCAACTAAGATCTGAGGACAGGACTGGCTCGTAGGCGCTGCGTATCACTGAGCCCTCTGCTGTTGCGCAGGAATACAAGCGGGTAGGCCCGGGGGCAGTTAGCTTTTTCCTTATTCTGCACTCAAGTGGGGAAGAATCATGTCAAATACGAGTGTCTCCCACAGGCTGCAGCACCATTTTGACTGCAAAGGCTTCCGGCCAGAAGCCTTATACCCTATTGTGCCACTCATTGAGCGGAATGGGGAAAATTGCATCATACCGATATTTGCCTTCAGCAAGAAGTATTCGAAAATACGAGTCGTGAGTTTGGATGGGGGTTCAGATGCGCACGGGCTTTTCGCTATACATTTGAGAATCCCTGTCTTATCCAGGTTTTGGAAGTAATTCTTGCCTGGGATAAGTGTCTGTGCTGACCGGCCGCTAGGATTCTATAAGCCCTACGGATTTTCTTCCTATCGTTTTCAAGCCACCAACTCCTCTGGTGCCTAATATTTTGCTGCCTCAATGATGATTTGGCCGCCAGTCACTGATTATCCCAGACGCTTGGCAAACCAGATCCCTCCTCAATGGAGACCGCTCTGTTTTCCCTATAGTGGGCCCGCTTAGGACAGAAAGGGGCTTATGCAGAACTGGGAGGAGGGGGCGCAAGTAGCAAACCACATGAGCGATTCTAAGAAAAAGAGGGAGGAAAATTTTTTTCACGCCATGTTTGTGCTTGTATGCAAAACCTGATATACCCGGAGCTACGGTAGGAGGCTCCACCCCCTCTTCTCTCCGGGGGCTTGAAAATCTTTCGCTTTGGGGATCACTCGACACTTGGAAGGCACATTTCCCCGCACCCCATCCCGGAACAGGAGCCCCCCGAGACCGGCAGCGATTGTAACACTAATTACCTGCTTCCTGTACTCAACACTAAGCACGGTTCTGTACTCTATAGTACAAGGTTCCGGAAAAAACAACCCCACCGGTTTGGACCATTCTCGGGCTCCCGCCAGCTGGCACCCTAGCTAGCACTCTACTGCCGCCGGTGGGCGTGTCGCTGCTGTCGCACAAGCACACCGGCATCGGCATCACTCTTAGGTCTGTTGTTCGAGCTGAAACGCGCAAGGCCCGTTCAAGACGCAAGCAAGCACCGTTGCAAAATGCGCGGGCATGCGCGAGTATGCACCGTTGTCGAGTACAGTACTCAAGCAGTACAGTGGGGGATGCGATGTAATAAGTTAGTCTCAGTGGCCCAAACTTCGATGGATTCATGAAATTTTTTCTTGCGGAGAGATGTATTCATTTTGGTGGTTACCCGTGGGGCACGGGAGTATTGGTTTGGTTTTGATTTTATTTCTTTTGTCTCTGCTTTGCTTTGGATATTTGTCTCGGAATCCTTCTCGCATGCAACGTTGTATCATACCCCGGGAGGTGCTTGTCGTGCACCTAAAATCATACCACGGTTTTAACAAAAATAACCCCCCCCAAAGGTACGGTTGTATGGGGTGAGCTCCGGTTGGCAAGAGTGGGGTTACTACGAATTATATGGGCCTCAAATATGCAAGGTTCTTCTTCAATTGGCTGTGCCGACATCCAAACGTTTTCGCCGATCATAGCTGTTCCGTCCTTCAAAGGCATTGCTACACGGCGGTATGTGCCACGACCCTGATATTCTTAGGGATATTCTAGACCATGTTGCGTGGCAGGCGCAATGATGATAAATCACGAAGCTCCCGCAACGGCTATTCAGATCATAATCGCAGTGTTGTCTGCTCTCTACTCTCCCAGGCGTCTAGGAATTTTGCTTGTTGTCATGATCTACTGTACTTTCGAGTTGCGGCCAGGTAGAGATCGGAGAGGGGGGTGCATCAGAAGATCAAACCGGGTCCTCAGAACGAGCAAAGCCGGTCGTCTGATTGGTACTCGTGGACGACAACGACGAAGTTTAAGGAAATGATAAAACCAAGGAGGCCATTTCTGAGCGGAATAAACAAATGGTTTCTTTTTTCAATTAGGCGTCCTTAGCGAATAAAATTAATAGAGAAAAAGCGGAATTCTTAGTGAGAGTGGAACTGATACTGTACTCGTACTTAGATAGTCGCAAGGTAGGTAGGGGCTGGCAAAGTTGGTCTGGTATTTCGCCAGAGGAGTGTGTAACTTCAAAACTTTGATCCCTGGTCCGTTGCTACGTCCGATGAACACGGTAATATATTGTATAATAACTAATTATAGGGAGACCGCTGAACCGCCATACCGGTACAGTACGCCCCTATGACGTCAAGAGGTAACCCGACTCTACACCTCCACCCATTCCACGGCACATCTGGGAAGTGCCGCCCGTTCAATCTATAACAGAACCCCACTATTACCCAACGTCTAACCGACAATGGAGTTGGCACAGAGCTGTTGACCACCGGTCTGGTGTTTTCACAGAAGACCCACCCTTTAGCACATTACACTGTAAAGTACGCTGAAGAAGGCGAGATCCCAGCTTCTGGTTCCTTTGGAACTCTTGAATCCAAGGCCCGGGTTCCGGGTTCCCAGGACGAACACCAAAAATCAGTGGGTAATAGTTGGTGGAAGGTGGCACATATCGCTCGGGGCTTTGTTAAGGGGGCCGTCATGTGTAGTGCCGCACGGACGGGTCTGTATGATATCATACTTGGCAATTTAAAAAGTCTCCGGACGCTTTGCGCCAAGGCAGGCACAAATATATGCAAAGCGTCCGGAGACCTTTTAAATGGCCAAGTATTTTGCGCCTCTATTGACCGAGTAGAGCGGAATCTTTTTATCTGCGCCGCGTGCACTTGATTCCGGGAGGGCTCGATATAGTACAGCACAGCTCGAAACCCCTCGATGCCGGTCCGGAGAATAGTATTCCTTCTCCGGGCGTCTTGTCTCTGATAGTGAAGATACGAGGCCAACGGGAGATAGTGAGCTCAACGGGTTTCCACTGTACTCGTAGTTTTGTATCTAAGCTCCCGAAAGTAGCTGTTCAAGTAATGTGATCAGAAGTGGTGGGGCAACTTGTGGTTCCAGGAATCTATAGAAGGTGAACTATGATGGAAATTTTCAGATTTTCATATTATAGTCTCCACAACCGTCAAACCATTCGAAAAAGAAACCCTGAGGGCGGTAGGGAAAGGGAAAAGGAGAATAGTGCTTGGGGGATTACTTTTTTTGGAATTAGTTTTGTGGCTGCGGAGGCTATAGGATTTGAAAGGTTGGGGCCGAAAAATGTTACGTCGGCAATTCCTACAGCTTATCAATCAAGCCTCTTGTGCTAAGTGCTATCATAGGTCTTTGAATAATTGTGACCTGATTTCACACCATACAAAAATGTGATCGGGGACTTATTCTACCAATCCTAAGGTTAACCTTTGCATTAATAGCCGGTTACTGTCCTATTGCTCATAATCAGTGGAAGCCAGTGTAGCCCTGGGCTTTATTTTTTCCCCCCCTTATCTAGATTAAATCTTATCTTTGCGAAATCAACTGGATGGGTTCAAGAAAACAACAAATATTACTATGGGATAGTATCAAAAAATAATAATTTTCATGGTGTAGAAGTAGAAACCTAGTTGAGGAAGAACAATAGTAGCACTTATGATTGAATTATCAAGGAAGTACATTTTGCCATTGTTACAGTGGGCTGAGAAATTGGTACTTTAATCTGATTCCTCAACCCTAATAGTTGTTTTTGCAAAGATAAGATTTAATCTAGATAAGGGAGAAAGAAAAAAAGTCCGTGTCACTCTTGCTTCGGCATCACACTAGCTTCCGCCGATTACTGTATGAGCGATAGCGAAATAGGAGGTAACCGGCTATTAGCAGCTCATCACTTTATTTAAACTTTCCTCACAATCTCTCATAAACAATACCCGTTACCTGGAACTTTTTTTCCTACTCTCATGCTCTCAAAATTCCGTCATAGCATTCAAATTTCCACAGCCACAGAACACTTTTGGTTCAACCTGGTGCTTCTTTTACATAACTTTACCATAAAAACTTGAATAAGCGGTCCATGTGCTAGGAAGTCCGAAATTTCCTCCTCCGGAATAGGGGCGAAAAACACATCAAAAGATCTGCTCTCCGACTCAAATAGAGAATAAAAAAACACCAGGCCTTACTAAGAGAGACAACCCCAACGTCCTAACACAAGGTCTACTTATTCGAATTTTTACGGTAGACTTCTCGATCTATAGATGTTGCATTTTGGACGCCATCTTGGCAAAAGAAACCTTTTGGATACAATCGCCCGGAAACACCGTCGAACAAATGAAACTTTGGACAGGAATCACCTTTCTTTGGGCCTGTCGTGAAACAGCGGAGAAAATTCAAGAACAAAGGGAAAATGAGGAAGGAATAAATAAATACTGTCCATTGTTATGTTTTCCAAATTTCTGACGACCAGGAAAAACTTCTTGTACACTCGTACTGGTCTGCCCCTGCATAAAAGTGGTAACAGCGCCGGGGTTCCTGCCTATTGCGGAACAGCCAGCAGCTCTAAATTTTGCAAAACTTCTACTAAAATTACACGGAGGTATTGCCAGGTCCAAGTTTTTAGGCCCCACAAGCGGCAGAATCTAGCCCCTACACCTCCGCACAGATGTCAAGGCAAGAATCAGAGATGCATGTCAGAAATCATTCGACCTCAATAGACCAAATATTGCTGTTATGGCGGGAGAGTTTCAGATACCGAAAAGCCCGCTGAGAGGATGGAATGGGCTGCCGTGCTGGTGCAACAAGTTTAGCGGCACCTGGGAGGATTAGAATAAGGGTAACTACTGGGACGGGAAAAATGGTAGAACTTAATTTTTAGAGATAAATGCAGCTTGTTGGGATGGGTGACCGGGGGTGGAAATCTATCCAGAGCGAAAATCCTATGATAATATTATGATACGTTGAGCTGATAGGCACGTCGTTGGCATGCTGCAAGATTTTGGAACGGTGCGCAGTTGCATAATCGGCGGGAATAGCTAGCACTAATAGCACTAAATCAGTTGTGACACTACAAATCTTACCTGATCACTCGGATTCACTCCATTGGTCTCGAGAAATTTTTCGGGACTACCGACGGGTTTTGGGTAGTTCTTAATTTTTTGAGGAGCGAGGGGCTTGACGAAATATTTGGGTATTCCATTGCCCCTTCTTGGCGTGAAAAGCTTTGGGTGGTATTTTTCGCAAAATGCTCACCTTTTAAGGGTCCTCCACGATAATGACAGGGAGATCGGAACTATTAGGCTTGGTGGGACCTGATTTTGCAAGAGAATTTCGAGAGAATTTATCTCGTTGGAGGCTAGTGAAAATCAACGCGTCCTGGAATTCCAAGAATTTGGAAGGATCTCGGGTCCGGGTATGATCCTTGTACGGTACAGCACATCTAGTTGATCCTGGGAAAATTCTCGACGCGCAGACCCGAGTGATTATCTATGATACGCTTCTTTATTACCCACGCAGACCGGTCTTGATCTAGTAACCCACAGCAAAGCGAGAACACAGTGAGGCGAGAACATCCATAGAATTCCTATAGGACGGGGATTATTTGTGTGGACATCCTCGTTATGGAGCGTGCTCGCTTCGCCGTGTAATACTATCGAGAGATCCTGAATATTTGGGTTACACGGAATGAGGCAAATCATTCAGCTCTGTTCCCCACCTCCGCTCGATTCTGACAGGTCACAGCGGTCCGGTCTTCACCTTGGGTGTAGGTGGATTTATTATCCTTTTTCCCTTTTTTTTTTCTTTCTAGCTCTTTGATCGGCGATTTCACTTGGGTGATTGTATTCATATTAAAGGAGATTCCGCACCAAGCGAAGGGGTAAGGTTATAATGGAGAGGATGAGAGGAGGTGCAACGAGAAGTGGCACCCTCGGGTTGTGTCGGGCGCCTTGTGCTCCTGGTGGCTCTTATGTATGGGTATCCTTATTCTCCACAATACTCTACTGCTCGCGCGCTACCGCAGAACAGGGCAGAAGAGTGTCCGACAAATCAGGGTTTGCCTACCGAATTAGAACAAAAATAATATTCTGCCTGGATAGAAAGTGAATGGTTTGCAACCACCCAAAGGCAAGTCGGTATATCTGGATAACAACACCTGGGTTGGTCGCCAAAGAAGTGTCCTTACTGGGGGGCATGTACGGTTCACTTAGGATGACAAGCAAGAGAGCTTAACCAATGAGGCTGAGGAAAAATAAACTACCGGTAGGAGAAGCTAGAGTGGAGATGTGTTGCTTCATAGTAAGTACAAAATGAACGATATGCACACATAAGCTACACCAATCAAAAATGGAAAATCAACGGAAGAGAAGGAGTCGGGTAGTATGTCGGGCATAAAAGTCGAACAAGGCTAGCTTTATTCCTCTTAATAGAAGCCCCAATCCGATAGAATAAAGAGGAAATCCCCCCACTGAACTCTCACCTCCCCCGACCCAACTGTGGTTACCCCGCATTGGAAAATTTCGGCGAGTAACCGTTATGGCCTTCCCCCATTCTTCCACTTCTGAATATACTCTGCAGCTTCCCCTTTGCCGATTTTGTGAATATTTACAAGGTGTGCCTTCAAGTTGTCCTCTCTGGTGAACCTCCTACTAAAATATTTACAGTCTTTCACCGGGCAGTAGGGGCCCTTCGCTGCGCCATGCGCTTTCGCAGTCAGAAGATGTTTCTGAAGGTCCCCGGGGCGAGCGAAACCTACATTGCACTCTGGACATATTTGCTGTATAATACCTTGTTTATTAGGTTGTGGCGATTGGAGGGGGTTACAGAGTGGCTGGTGGTTGGGATGGGCGGTGGGGTTTTTGGAGTTGGAACCAATGGGGTATGCGCGGGCAAGTAACGGAGTAGGGGGGGTGCCGCTCGGGCTGCCAGTGGAGCAGCTTTCCTTGTAGTATCTGTGATGGTAAGCACGTTATCTTGTAACTAGACCTAGGTTTAGGTTTGGGGTCGGTTTGGGGAGTTACCTGGCATCTTGGTGGATGTTCCGGTTCGTATCAGGCGGGCTCCCGGGAGCAGACTGATATGGGTAGCGGCTGATGTTGTATGAGGCCACATGAAAGGGGTTGGAGTGGGTTGGCACCACACCGGGGTAGCGGCTTCCAAAGGCAAACGGGGGACTCTGTCTTGGACTAGGGGCATGGCTCTCGTTGGTGTGGCCGCTGGCACCCGCAGCGCCTTGGATGGGGAGACTTGGCCCCGCCGGATCTGGTACTTGGTACTTCTGGGGAGCATGGGACTGTTGGATCTGAGCTTCATTCAGTAGATCCCAGAATGTGTTAAGATAGGAGGGCGATGTATGTAGGAACCGGTGGTGCTGTGTGCTGAATCCCATCTCCGCAGAATCGTTCTGGCCGTCGTTAAGTGCGAGGTTTCGAGAGAGCTCTTGTGTAGTGGGAAAATTGCCCGGAAGCGTATTCCCTGGGTTACGAAGGTACCAGGTATTAGGCGCTTGCGGGTTGCTCACAGATCCAGAGCCTCCGGATAGACTCGCTACAAACTCTTGAATCCCATGCTTGAAAGTGTGGGGCTGGGGGCTGACGCGACTGAGCATTGTACGTTGAGTATCGAAGATTGGTGCAAAAACTGGGTGCTGCCAAGGGAGATCGGGGCGAACGAGGTATACGGGAAAGATCCCAGAAGGGCAGAGAAAAAGAAGGGTATAAGAGGGAACAAAGTATCGAACTAGATTGACCTTTATTTGGTCTCGCCAAAGTTGATATGGTGGCCACCAGCAGGCCCATATATATTATACCAAGTCATGCCCGGGATGTCCACTTGGGAACCTTTTAAGATTACCCTCTGTTGTCAACGTGGTGGGCCTGGGGGGTCTAATTCTCTGAGACCGAATCAAAGGCGTTGGGCAGCTCATAGCTTACGTATATCATAGACTGCCAGATCAACCATTGCTGCTCCTCGCAGATCTGGTGGTACGTTTGGGTCGTGTCATGAAGAGAGTTCAACCACACCCCCGGGAACCTTACAGAGAAAGGTTTGGTCCTTGGCGTCCCGCCATGGTTCCCGGTACCTCATGAGAGGGAGGGGGGTGGGAAGGAAAAAACCTGAATATCGCTCCGCTCGGTGCGCCGCAGCGTAAAAAAATGCCGCTTTTGCTGATTATCTCGTCTCCCCCGAGATTCAAAGGTCTCTCTCTAACCGAAGAGTAGAAAACAAGCTATATTCAGATAATAAAAATCTTAATGGTTATCCTGACAAACGGAAATTTTTTCGGAGGACTCCAGGTTTAGTAGTAGTCGGACAAGCACATTGTGATGGTATTTGGCTTGCAGCAATAACGCTGTCGGAGTTGTGTGAATGGCGTTTCTAGTGGCATGCCGAACCGGCCGTTGTGATTAAAGGGGGCTCACACTTGATACCAACAAATCTCTCTATAGGCTAAACTAAGTGCACATGAACGGCGGACCATGATTTCGGGAGCTCACTCAAAAGTTCTGCAGGCAAAACACGCAGACAGGCAGGCTAGACCTGTGCATCACAAGTCCCTGTTCTGAAGACGGGCACACCTAGCCATAGGCTACAGTATATTCTTCCCAAACACAAATGAGGGAGAACTGTACCGCAGACTACTAGTGCCTCCTAAGAATCATCTTGACCGCCAAGGCCGCCGAGTGGAAACCTTCAGTAATACTGTGCAATTCAGTGGGCGGAATAAGTAGCTCGCATCATACTAATATTTTTTTTTCTGGCTAGCGACCAGGATTCTGTAAAGACGCGCCACAGATCCCTTATCGTTTTCGGGCCGCTCAGCCCTAGCCCGCCGAACCGTTCTGCTGCCTTAATAGTTGTGATTCGGCCGCCAGGCATAATATATCCCTTGACGAACCAGGCATTATTCCCAAATCGGGGCCAGTCTGTTTTTCCAGTAAGTGGCGTGATGAGCAAATAATACTCTTTGAAGATCAGCTGCATGGTACTTGTGCTCGCCCCAGGCAAGGGGTATCCGGAAGCAGGGGGAGTAAAATGGCGTTGGCACCAGGGAGTTGAGGCCAGGCTTGTCGAGGGGAAGCATGAGTCATACTCGTACAATACGGTACAGTACTCGCAAACACAAGTGCTATCGCATACCACCATAATCGTGAGGCTCGGGCCAATTTTTTGCCTGTATGCAACATCAACTGTGTTCACAAACGCCATGCGTTTGCAAGCAGCGCTATCTTGGTTTTGATTTTGTTTATTTTTTCGTCCCCGTTTTTCTCTGAGTTCATACCTGTCAGGGGATCCTTCCCACCTGCAACGGCTGCATTACAAGAGAATCTTGCCGCGCACCTAAAAATTTACGCGCATACCAAGATTCAATAGCTCCCCCCCCAAAAGCTACTGTGATATGAGATGAGAAGCGCATTGGGGCGATCTAGATCTGGAGTTGGGCGGGAACTGGTGTGGTTACAACGAATTATAGTAGCACACATAAGGCCCAAATATTATGCAAGGTTCTAGTTTCTACTAATTGCCGGCATCCAAATTCATCAACAGCTTTCAGTCATTCAAAGGCATGTTTCGTTACATTACGATATAAACTTAGGCACTACGGTGCACACCAAGACACTACGGTATTATCCCTAGAGAGAGTTTGGACCATGTCGCGTGGCAAGCAAAGTGTTGAAAGATAGGCCGCGAAGAACCCGAAATGCCTGTTCAAACAATGGCAGCAGTGTTGCGTATCTCTAACCTCCCAGGAGTTAAGGAATTTTGTCTACCGTCGAGCGAGTGCGTGCATGTGTCTCAATTTGCTGCTTTTAACGAACAAAATAAGGGAGGGGGGTGAAGTTTTTCCTGAGAGCGAAACGAGCGCAATATAAGTACTCAGATACTTTCAGGGTGGGGGGGGCAAAAGTGGCATAGTGCTTTGAGCGAGGAGGTGTGACTTTACTTCAAACTTTTGATGTTGGCCCATTACCACGCTCGGTGAATAGAGTGATAGTGCTCACCCTGATGTCAAAGCCAGAAACCTGAAATTGTAACTATTCTTGGCGAATATTTGTGTGCCATTTATATTTCATAGGCTCATGAGACCTGCATATTCTGAACCTTGCCAAATTGGAATAAAATACTCGAGTACGGTAACTGTTGCACAGATGCTTTACCGCGCCCTGTCTACAGCTTCTTTCTGGGGCAAAGTTACTGGGCCACAAGTTATTTTTATTTCGGTTTGGGAAGGTCCACCTGCTCATGGGATACGTGGGATAGGAAGGCTACCGACTGTCCCTGCCAGTACAGTACTCGTACGCCCCATACGTCATTACTTCCAATGGGTAAACTAACTGCACACCTCAGCCTATCCGCAGTGCTCGTACAGTATCGTAAGAGCCCGGATAAACAGCCCATGTGCCAAGTACTATACAGTAGTCCAAAATTTCCTCCTCAAGAACCGGGGCGGAAAACACACTAAAATACCATCCTCTGAAACAATAAAAAGGAGAAGAAAGAAGCCAGACTTTACTAGGAGAGCCAACTCCAACGTCCCAGCACATGGTCCATTTATTCGAGTTTTTACGGCACACGAGTACCGTAAAAACCGAGATAATTGGGAATGGCGCTGGGACGTCCAGGATTCCCCCTCTGGATTAAGGGGAGAACACACAGCGAGAAGATCCTTCTACCCTCATTTGAGTCAGGGAAAAAAGAAAAAAATCTAACAGGCCTTACTAGGAGAGGAAACTCCAACGCCCTAGCATGATGCCCAATTATTTCGGGTTTTACGGTACTTGGGTATGATGCTTGAGCACTGGTCGTCCAAAGTATCGCTGAATACGGGCACGAAAAGAATTTCGTGATGAGAGAGATTGTCCTTGATTGAGACTGAGAACTGGAAGAAAGAAAGTGAGAGAGAGGAAACCTGAAAGCAAACACATGAGGGTAACCTTTAGTACAAGCTAGCACATTGAGGGTAGTTTAATCATCATTTCCAACGGCGGTGCATCTGGGGCTGCCGTAGCAAGTGCCCACCACTGGGCCACCAGAGACCTCGAGCATTGGCGTTTTTTCTTTTTTTCCCCTTCCCATTTCCTTGCCCCCCACTTTCGGCCCGCCTTTCTATGGATTCCTCATTTTTGGCCAGAGGGAGGTCCGCCACCAGCAAGCAAGAAACAGCTGCGTTGTACTGTACTCGTACTACACAGAAGGAGAAGTCCGACTTGATCCACTCCGCCCTGTCTCAAGCTCCTCTTCCTCAATTTTCCGGACCCCGCTTTTGGCCTTCCTATTTAGGGAGGTCTTAACGGGGTTCAACACCACATATAATGATCGAGCAATCACACTAGCCCACTGAACTTGGAGCCTCATAAATGTGCAGGGGTGGCTTTCTTATGGATAAAACACGATGGCTGGCGCCCACTGCTGCTGTCACACAAACATGCCGACATCGGGATCACTCTAGGGCCTTTTTCCCGGACCAAAAACACACAAGACCCACTGCGCGACGACAAAGCCAATCCGCGAACATGCACAATTTCGAACGCCTGTTGCTAGATGTCGAGTACTCTAGCAGTGAGATTGCTTTCTAGGGTCAAATGGATTCAAGGGAATCTTGGATGGAGCAAATTTTAACTTTGACAATTACCCTTCGGGTAGTATTAGTATTTGTTTTAATTTATTTGCTTTGTTTTTGTTTTTTTGCCTCGTGTTTTCGCCTGCCGCGGACCCAGGGGGGGGGGGNGGGGTGCACGTCACGTACCTAAAGCCATTCCACGGGTTTAACAAAAAAAAAAAAAGAGGCGCCCGCCCAGCCCGTAGCAGAATCTCACTATTACCCAGCGCCGAATCGGTAACCGAGTCGGCACAGAACTGCTGACTACCAATCCGGCGTTTCATGGGCGGCCCATCGTACTTGGCCATTTATAAAGTATTCGAACGCTTTGCGTCAAGACAAGCACAAACCAAGCCAATGTGTCCGAATACTTTATAAACGGCCGAGTATGCTGAAGAGCGCCAGCTTCCAGCTTCGAGATTTCGGTTCCTTTGGAACTCTTGAATCCGAGGCTTGGCTTCCGCAGTTCAGGCGATCGTGTTTAGTACTCACAAACGGATTTGTATTTGCGCCTACATTGGCTGAGTGGAAGTGAATCTTTTTGCCTGCTCTGCATGCACTTAGTGTCCAATTGGGTCCGTTGGCACAGCACAACTTCGAATGGATCGATGCCGGTATGAACTTAGGAGGGTGGTAGAAATCTCTAGGGGAAAGTACCACATTTTCGCAATGGTAGTGAAAATAGGACGTGCAGTAATTGTTTCTATAAAGTCTGTTTTCTCTCTTTCCTACCGTACCCAATATCTCACCGGGGTTTCGCACGGTATCAGGGATGTTCGAAGTTCTCAATGCAAGACTTGCCTTTTCTTTTTGGGTGAGGCAGGGATTGTAGTGTCCGTTTTCTCTACCCCTTGCCCACGGTATCCAGGAGGGTGTGTTCTAATCAGCAACCTGGAAGCAAATTCCATGGTCGAAAATACAGCTGTGGGTTGCCGGCGTGGGGAGAGCTCCATCCTCCACTGCGAAACTCTTTAGGTCCGGTGTCGATACAGCGGTAACGTCCCCAATGGAGATACGAGGCCGATCGGAGATAGTGAGCTCAACAAGTTTTCGCTGTATTCGTAGTTTCATATCTAGGCTCCTGGAAGTAGCTGCTCGGGTAATGTGATCGGGGGTAGGGGGGTAACTTGTGGTTCGAAGGATCCAAAGTTGTGCACTAGAAACCCCCTAATTTCCTATAGCCTCCACGACCGCTCGGCTAGTTTCAGAAAAAAAATCCCCCTAGGCGATAAAGAGAGGAAGAGGGAGAATGGTAATCCGGGGATTTTTTTTTTGGAGAATTAATTAGTTAGGAGGCTACAGAAGTTGGATTTTTAGTGGGAAGGGCCGAAAAATGTTACATCAACCACACTCACAGCTTATTAACTGTGTTACTAAGTACCGGTACTAGAAGAACAGGAATAATCGGACAATTGCCGGGATAAGCTTTATTTTCGTTCTTTACACAATCTACCCAACTAAAGTTACAAATGTGCTAGGACGTTGGAGTTGCCTCTCTTAGTAAGGTCTAGATTTTTCTATTTTTAGTTGTCTCGGGAAGCAGGATTTTGGTGTGCCTTCGGTTCCTTTTCCGGATGAGGAAATATTGGACTACTTAGGCAAATTTACATAATACCGTAGCACAAGGTCCACTTATACGGTACGGTATGTAACCGGAGACCTACCAATAGCCTACCAATCTATAAGTTAACCTTTGTAGTAATGGCTCATCACTTTTTTTAACTTAGCACATCTATCGTGCTCGGGTAGGTATTAACAATATCCATCCCTAGAGACCGGTTTTTCCTACTTGCCCTCAAAATCCCGTCTTGGCATCCGGATTACCACAGCCACATGTGGCACTTTTTCTCCACTTTTCGGACTGCCCGTATTAACTCACTCAACTGGACCTCGCGCTAGTATGATAGGTTAAGATAAGGCGCGTGGGGATTAACTTGACTTAAAGAAAAGAGAAAATCAAAACACCGTCTTGGAATATTGAACAGATGCTGAGCCCCCTTATTACCCAAATTGGCCAATAGATATTCCGAAACGTGATCAAGAGATTACAAGGCATAGGGATAAAGTATCCGAACGGTTAATTTAGGTTAACCCGCAAAATAATCCCTATTCTATACGAGCGCGCCTCGCCTTTGGCCCGTGGTAAAACTGTAAAAAGGAAATTCAAGAATAAAGCGAAAAGGGAAAACGAATACAGTCCATTTTTTATATTTTGCAAATTTCCCACAGCTAGAAAACTTTCCCATGTCTTGGCCCACTCTTGCTTTGAAAGTGTTTTGCGTCGTCCGTGCCAAGAATGCCAAGAAAATCACTACCAAACCCCACCCGGTCACCCCATTCGTCTTGGGAACATTGTAGGGGGATTTAGGAAAATATTGGTAGGCTTCGAGTATTCCCCGATTTTTTTTTTTAGGGACTGGCGAAATGGGAGGGTATCATACTTTATTGTTTCTTTGCGACGAACGCTGCGGGTTTTATTATCTGCCAAGACTCGCAGGTTTTGGTCCGACGCTACATACGGAAGGCTTGCGGGCGGCGGGCGGGGGTTTGGCAGGCGAAAAAAGCAAACCCGTCAAAGTAGGGTAACAAAAAATGCCCGTTACCGATCCCCGTTAGTCATCCTATGATACCCCTCAGAAGCATGTCCTTGACGTAGTGCAACCTTGCGGTAGTTCCCGCAAAACCCTGTGAAGTAAATCCCCTAATCATACCATAAGTGGATCGCGCTTTTCTTTCTTATTCTGGGGACTTTGGAAACGTGGGATACCGCACGGTGTGGTCCATGTACGGGTCTCGTACGACATCGAGTTGTGCTCTTGAGGAGTCTTGGCGTAAGAGAGAAGCCACGAGTGATATCCTATGAGCTCGGTTATTCCTTGCACAGTGGGCTTGAGTTGGAGATCTTGGGTTACATCGAGTAAGGTAAATCACTCAACCCGGTTCCCCCCTCCGCTAAAGATTCTGACTGGTCATAGCTGTTCGGTCTTCTCCTCCCATGTCGGTGGACTTATTTTCTTTGCTCCCCCCCTATTTTTTCTTGCTAGCTCCCTGATCGGCGATTTCAATTGTATTGTGGTATTCAAATTGAAGAAGATTCCGCACTAAGCGAAGGGGTCGGGCTATGATGAGGAGGATGAGAGGAGGGGGTGTAGCGAGAATTGATATTTTCGAGTTGTGTCAAGTGCCTCGTACTAGATGTAGCCTTCTCTTGGCAACTCTTCTGTCTGGGCATCCGTGTTCTCCACAATATTCTACGGTCCGCGCGCTACCGTAGAAGAGGGCAGAAGAGTGTCCGACAAACCGGGGTTTGTCGATCGAATGGCGGCAAGAATGGTATTCTGCCCGGATTGAGAGGGATGATCCGAAAACATCACTCAACGGCTCAACAATCCTGGACAACAAAACCTGGTCGGGCGCCCAGGGAAGTATTCTTATTGGGGGGCGGCTCTAATGGGACGGAAACTATGGGCACATGCATAGTTCGCTTAAGATGACAAGCAGGACAGCTTAAGCGACGGGACTAAGGGAGAATAAACCATTGGTGGGGGAAGCTGGGGCCAAAATGCGGTGCTTCTATTGGTAATAGGTACGATATAAATATGCACACATAAGCTACACAAATAAAAAATACGAAATCAAGGGAAGAGAGGGAACTAGGTGATATGTTATGCATAAAGCAGAACCGACTAGAAAAATTCCCCCTAATAGAAGCCTAAATCTGATAGAAACAAAGAGAAAATCTCCCCCACTGAACCCTGGTGGTCGCCTAATCCAACCCTGGTTACCCCGCGTTGCGGTTTCGGCGGGCAGCTGTCATCGCCTTCCCTCACGCTTCCACCGCTGAATATACCTTGCAGCTTTAAACTCATCGACTTTGTGAATCTTTACAAGGTGTGCCTGTAAGTTATCCGCTCTGGTGAACCTCCCGGTAGAATACCGGCAGCCCTTCTCCGGGCAGAACGGCCCCTTTGCTGGACCATGTGCTGTCGCAGTCGTAAGATGTCTCTTGAGGTCACCGGGACGCTTGAAACGTACGCCGCACTCTTTACATGAAGCCGGTGGGCGCTTTCTCTGTAAGGGTATGATATCTTGTTTATTTCGTTTTTGGGAACGACGACGGTTATGGAGTGGTTGGTGGTTGGACAGGGTGGTGGGGTAGTCGGGGTTGTAGTTGAAATCTGTGCCGGTGGGGGGCGGGGGAGGGCAGGCTCCACTCGGGCTACCAGTAGAACAGTTTTCCATGTAGTGTCTGTGATGGTAAGCATGTTATCTTGTAGACCTAGGTTTGGGTTTGGGGTCAGTGTGGGAAGTTACCTGGCGTCTTGGTGGGTGCTCCAGTTCGTATCGGGCGAGCCCCCAGCGGTAGACTGATGCAGGTAGCGGCTGTTGTCGTATGAGGTTTGATGAGAGGGTTGGGGCAGGTTGACAGCCACTCCAGGGCAGCAGTTTCCAAGGACGGTGGGTGAACTCTGCCCTGAGCTAGTGGTACCACTCTCGTCGGCGCAGCCAGTGGTGTCCGAAGTACCATAGATGAGGAGTCTTCGCCCCGCTGGAACTGGTATTTGGTACTCCTGGAGGCCATGGGACAATTTGATTTGAGCTTCATTCCGCGGATCCCAGGACGCGTTATGATGGGAGGACGATGTATGTGGGAACCGGTTGTGTTGTGTGTTGAATCCCACCTCCGCAGAATCGTTCTGGTCGTCGTTAGGTGCCAAGTATTGGGAGAGCTCGTGGGCGGGGGGGAAATGGCCAGGAAGCGTATTCCCTGGATTACTAAGGTAGTACCAAGTATCAGGTGCTTGCGGGTTGCTCACAGATCCAGAGCTTCCGAATAGACTCGCTACAAACTCCTGAATTCCATGCTTGAAGATGTGGGGCTGGGAGCTGGTGTGATTGGGCATTGTGTGCTGGGTATGGGGAATTGGGGGCGAGCTGGGTGCTACCATGGGGTGATCAGGGCAAACGAGGCACACGGGAAAGAGCGCAGAGAGACAGAGAAATAGAAGGGTATAAGTCAAATAAAGTTTCGAACTGGATTGACCTTTATTTGATCTCGCCAAAGTTTGGGACGATAGTTATCATAGGCCTATATATTCTATCCGATGTCTACATTCTCCAGATGTTCATTTAACACTTTTCAAGATTACTCTCGACAAACTAGTGGGCCTGGGGAACCTATTTCTCTGGGACTGAGACACAGGCGTTGCTAGCTCGTGACTTACACATATTGTAGACTGCCAGCTCAGTTGTTGCTCCTTGCAGACCGGATGGTGTGTTTGGGTCGTGTCATGGAGAGAATCCAACCACACCCCCGGAAACCCCTTACAGCGAATAGTTTGGTCCCTGCCATCCCGTCCTGCTTCCTAGCACCTGGTGAAAGGGAGGGGGGTGGGAAGGAGGCGGATTTGGATAACTCCCTTTTCGGCGCATCGTGGTGTGGGGAAATGCCGGCTTTTATTGAAGGTATTGTTTTCTCTGAAATCCGAAGATTTTTGGCCGAAAGGCAGAGAACAAGCCATATTCACATAGCAGAAATCCTGATTGACTGTTCTGGTGAAAACGAAAATCTATTTGGACACTTTAGCTGTAGTGAAACAAGTACACCGTTAGGACACTTCGTCTGCGAAAAAAACGCCGTGGAAGTCGCGTAAATACCGTTTTTGGCATGTCAAAAGGACCGTTGTGGTTTAGACAAATTTAAAATTAAAAGAAACCAACACCTGAACCCAAGCTTACATGACCAGCTCACCAGGAATTCTGGAGTCCACCCAACATTTCTGCAGGCAAGCAAGATCTGTGGATAGACAGGCTGGCAGGCCCTGTGTATCACAAGCCCTCTGTGATGAAGGCGGGCACACCTAGCTATAGTACTTATTCTTATCACACTCAAATAGAGAAGAAATCTGCTGAAGACTGGTGTCTCCTGCGGAACTATTTTGACTGCTAAGTCCTCCTATTAGAAACCTCAAGCACTATTTTGTCATTCATTGAACGGAATATGGAAATCGCACCATATAATATCATACCGATATCTGTGCTGACCGGCGGCTAGGAATCTATAAAGAGCGTTATCTTTTCCTGCCGTTTTCTTAATCATTTGCTGCCTCAGTAGTTATGTGACCACCAGTCACAGTCAGCCCTCAACCCCTGGCGAACCAGACATTACCCCCAATCGAGTTTTCCCTGTAAGTGGCAGGCGAAGCTTGTGTATTGTGGCGAACAAGTACGGTAGGTTTGTTTAGAACGGAAAAAGCCGTATTTAGCACTGGGAGGGAGGGGGGGGGGGGGGCAGGTCAAGTAGAAATCCATAGAACCAATTCGAAGAGAGAGAAGGAAGAGAAAGTGATCTGCGCGCCATGTTTCCGCCAGTATACAATTTCCTCTTTGGGAGCCACTCAACACTCGGAAAACCCATCACCACGTTTCCCCGCACCTCGAAGCCGGAACCTCTAGAGACCCTCGGGGATCAAAACACCAAATACCCGCTCCCTACACTCAAAATTAAGCCCGACTCTATAGAGCAAGGTTGCGAAATGCACAAGATGGTCGGTTAGAAGTTAGAACAATTCTCGGGCTGGTACCCTCCCCAGCAAGCATTCTACTGCTTCCTCCTCACATACTTCTCATCTACTTCTTCCGCCATAAGAAGCGATACAACAGGACTAGCTTTGGTCCGAGGCCCGGCGCTCTTTCTGAACCAGTGAATATATCTGGCAATTTAATGCGACCGGCCGGTGCTTTATTGGTTGTCACGCAAAAATACCGGTATCGGTATCATTCTTGATTCTGTTTGAGTCGGGACGCACGAAGCCCGCTCAAGGCTCAAGCGAGCGAGCATTGCTTCCAAGTGCGCGACCGTGGATGAGGATGCACCATTGTCGAGTGCTCAAGTAGCACAGTGGGATGCAAATTTGTAGGATAGTTTTAATGTAATGGCCTAAGGCCGGATTCATGGAAACCTTTCTTACCAAGACATGTATTCACTTCAACGACCACCCAGGGTACAAGGCACAGGGATAAAGTATCCGAACATGCTCCGTGTCTGTTACAACCCCAGTCATTGAAATTTCACCGCCAGGTGACTTGTCATATTCCCGGGTTTGACCAACCAGCATCCTTGATTCTTTCATCACGATTGCTTCAAGTCTTTATTCTACAGCACCTCGCTTGGAATAATTTTCATCGATAAACTTGTTCTTTGGTACCCATTCATCATCTTTATCTTTATTTCTCGATACTATCTACTCTGCTGTACACTTCAGTTATGGCTAAGAAGACGAATTCAAAACTGTTGTTGGCACAGGTCACATGGTCGGCTGATGTCCTAACAAGGGCAGTGGAGAAGTCTTTCGCTTAAGAAGCGGAAATTTCACGGTTGAGACACCATGTTTCAGTGCTCTCTGATTGCTTGGCTTTGGCTGAGAAGCAGTTGGCGAAGTATCATGGCGTGGAGTTGGCGGTTTGTGTTGTGTACGGGGGGGCTCACAATTCCCAGAATTGTGAGCTAGGATTTGGGCAGAAGGTTGAGTTTGTGGGTGGGGATGACGTGGCCCCGTTCGCGGTTGAGGAAGAGGCAGTGGCGGTGGCACAGGTGAGGCTGCCTTGTGTGGCTTCTTCGGTGGCTTCTTCGGAGATGGCTGAGGATTACATGTTAGTGGCTGAGAAGGAGGTGGCTGAGGTGGCGTCCTCCGATGTTTCGGTGCAGGCGCCTGGTGTAACGCGTCCCTTAGTGTTGTAAGAACACTGGTTAGGGAGCGCTGCGGTGTGGGTTAACGATAGCTATACTCAGATCCCAAAGAGCGGGACTTTAAGTGAGGTATAGCTAACGGAGGCTTCGATAGAGTGTTGAGCGGTAGGTATCAATTTCTATATCGCCAGCTTGCCAAAGTCCCGGACTTGCAAGCTGCTGGGGAATTGCGAACTGAACTGAAGTAACTGCTCAACTAAGTATATTTGAACTATCCCAGTCGATGTCTGCTCCTCTAAGTCCATGAGGATTGCAGTCTTCAAATACTTTAACGGCTACCCGGTAGCCTTATAACAAAATCAAATAACAAGGCATCAATTGATGCCTTAAACAATTAACATAAAACAAATACCTCACCAGGCCCGTTAGCCTGGTCCTTTGCCTTAACAATCTGTAGGCCTTAAAA
>QLOI01003096.1:0-72648 GCA_003313605.1 Tuber umbilicatum | reverse complement strand
TTTCGTCGGGAGGAGTTTTACGATTGTTGGTATTGCGGCCGCCATGGCTGTGATTCTTTGGTGGGGGAATGTGGCCGATGCCTTGAACGATGACTGGAAAATATTCGGTTGGTCCGTGCACGAGGAACTTTCCGTGAATTGTGGTCAACTTAGTTAGGGTCACGATCCAACCCTCGGGTCATTGGCTCGGCAGATCGGAAGCAACGTCTACCCTTCTCAATAGCCCTTTCATCCGAGAAGACGATTGTAAAAATTACTGGTATGATTTGATTTATAATTATTTTGAGAGGAGATCATAACATCTGTTTCAAACAGCTCACCGATATATAAACAAAAGAAAAAGCCCACACTTCTATTTTTCCAAAAAAAAAAAAAACCCCCCTTCAAGCCCACAGAAAATAGGAGAGTCATGACAACATAAACCCTACGATTACACCCTCTGAACCTTTTCTTCTAAACGCAATACAAGAAACAAACCCATTAGTTTTTCTATTTTTGCATTGCTATTCTGATCGAGCCATTTAAATTTTGGCACCGACTAGCTGAGCGTACTTCTCAGTGCTGAAGGACTTAGGCCTCTCGATAGGAGCTCCCACAGCACGGTCAATGATAAGTTGAGGAAGGACACCCAATGCACGGGAAACACCGAAGAGAACAGTGTAGTAGCTGGCCTCAGTAAGACCGTAGTACTGAAGCAAGACACCAGAATGCTGGAGAAATTTGTCAATATCAAAACGAAGCTGTGGGGCTTTCAAAAACTTACGGCGTCGACGTTGGGGTATGGGTTCTTGGTCTTTCCATGCTCAGTGAGGACACCAGGAGCAATGTTGTAGACTTGGCTGACCAACTTGAACATGGGGTCTTCGGGAAGCTTCTTGAGAGCGAACTCGCGCTGGGACATGTACCGGGGATCGGTCTTCCTCAAAACAGCATGACCATATCCGGGAACGACACGGCCGGCATTCAAGGTGTCCCACAAGTAGTTCTTGATGGACTCGTCGCTAAGATCGTCACCAACTTTCTTCTTCATCTCGGTGAGCCAGTTGAGGACTTCTTGATTAGCCAATCCATGAAGAGGGCCGGCAAGGCCGTTCAAACCAGCCGCAAGCGACAGATACGGAGAGCTAAGAGCTGATCCAACCAAGTGGGTGGTGTGGGCAGAGACGTTACCGCCTTCCTATGGGAGGAGTTAGCAAGAGCTTAAATATCCCGCAGATGCTTTGTGACTATGTACGTGATCGGAGTGGATAACAAGGTACAACCTCATGAGATCAACAAAGTCTTTGTTGTCTCCGAAGCCAAGCTGGTTGGCCAAGTTAAAACCGTAATCCTTGTCCATCTGGATAGGAGCGACCTTTCCGTCCTTGAAGACGTTGCGGTAGATCTTAGCAGCGATCGTAGGAAGCTTGGCAATCAAGTCCATGGAATCTTCGAAGGTGTAATTCCAGTATTCCTTCTTGTTAAGACCCTTGGCATATGCCTTTGCGAACTGGGACTCGTGCTCAAGAGCAGTCACGGCAAGAGAGAATTGCGCCATTGGGTGGAGAGTGTTGGGGCATCGGTCGATAAGCTCCTCAACAAACTTGGGGACAGAAGAACGGGCAGCCCACTCGGCAGAGAGCTCACGAACTTGCTGCTCAGTAGGAACCTCCCCAGTTAAAAGCAGCCAGAAGATACCTGGTGAAAGATCAGCAATTGAACATAATATCGGGGACATAGAGGGAAACGAACTCTCAGGAAGCGGCTCCTCTCCACCAGGTGCCTTAGGGAGGACGGCCTGGCATTCGGGGATCTGCCAGGAAAAGTTAGATTATATTAAACGGCCCAGAAGCTGTCATAAAGAGGACAAAGGGAAACTGACAGTCTTTCCTCTAAACCTAATACCCTCCTCGGCGTCAAGGACGGATCCCTAGGAATATATTAGATGATGATTATTCTAATGATATCTTGGAGAAGCTGCAAATAGCACATACCTCCCATACAAGGGCCTTGATACCTCGAGCACCACCATAAACCTGGTCAAGAGTGACCTCACCAAGGACCTTGGAACCGTGCTCCCTGCGAATTGTGTTAGAAGTCAATAACCCTCGAAAAATGCATAAGCTCGACATACTTTTTCAATTCTTTGATTTTCTCAATCTCCCCGGGGATTTTCGCGGCGAAGGTCTCTTTGAGAGTCTAAATAAGGTTGTCGGGTTAGTGTAAGTTTTACCGAGTGAAGCATAACAACGCCAACAACGAACCTTAGGCTTGACGGATGAGTAGTAGCGGAAACCAGCTCTTTTAATGCTGAAGGAAGTCGAAGCGGACAGAGCATTCCTCAGGGCGAGGGTGCCAATTCTCATAGGAGCAGCCATTGTAGTACGAATTAGAGAGGTAGTAGGTATCGATGGAAAGGATGGGAGAGTGGGAGAGAAGATGTAAGACGAACGTGGTCGCCTTTAGGAAAGAAGAAGGGGCGGGCGTGAGCAAGGGGAAAAAAAAAGAGAGAGAAAAAGTTGTTGAGGTTTTTCCTGAACCGCGGTTCTTCCGAAAGTGCTTCGTGCGGGACGAGCTAACAAAAATCCCCGTTATCATACAAAAGCCACAACTCCCAAAAAATATTGCGAAGCCCCCAACAGCATTCAATTATACAAAAAAACACTTTGGCTTGGAAATATATTATATTTACTCTGGTTCTTTAAGGCTCAGCGTGCACGAGTAAACCTTTGAATACCGGTATTCAAGATTATCGCTTAGGGCCTAGGGTTTTCATCCAAGGAGGAAAGAGAAATAATTTGCCACCGGCAACCCAAACAGTCTCACGTCAACCTGTCAGCAACTTTTTAGTGGCTTGAAGTTGCGATCGGAGCCGAGCCGTGTCTCCATGTTCCCCGAACTCTCGTTGGTTGCCGGAGCCAGCCCGATTGAAATCGACGACGGGGGCTATCCAAAAAGTGAGCAGACTTTGGTGCGAGGACCAAAGCCAAGGTTCATACTGGGTCACTCGAGATCATCTTGCGGCTCGAGAGCTGCAGCCAGTGCCACTGGTTCGGTTGCTGGCCTCTGCGAGCGATATATGCGCGACTGAAACCCGCATTTTTCACGCGGTGTAACGTCTTCTCTCGTCTGAGGAGAGGGCGTCACTGTATTATTTGGACTTGACTAACGTGTATCATAGGATCCGGAAACGGGCCAGATGGGGAAGTGAATCGGTTACCTAAAAAGTAGAAATCTGAAAATCTCGGTTGAGGCCAAACACTGTTACTCGTACCAACTCGGAGGTTGTGGCCGGCGGCTACTACCCCTAGAATCTCACAGGCTCAGAACCTGGGGCATTCTAAAGAGTATTATACATAACTTAACGCAACCCCATGGCTCCTGTAAACCTGGATAACATTATAGCTTAATACCGGTACGTATATAATAAAAATATCTTCTGATCAATATGTAATACAATTTATATTGCAATAAGGACACATCTAGCTGTTAGCCAAACCAGTATTTTCATCCTGATTACGGGGGTTTGTTACAAAACTATTTTACTTTCAGCTCAAAAAAGGGTAAACTTGACATAATGTGCATCAGGAATACCTCATGCACTTGTGTCTTTCCTCTCCTCAGATACAATAGAGTCCAGAATATAACTTTGAATCTCTAAAAGTGATAATTTCAAATGTGGTTTGGGGTTCTCTTGTTATAGATATTGGTAATAGGTTTTAGGATTAGGAAGACTATAGGAAATGAAGTAGGATACCATAACTTACGGGAAACATATCGTGCCTAAGAATGATAGTGCAGTTTGTCGGATTGGGGACTGTGATTCTCATCACCACATGTCACTCGAACACTACCAACTGCAAACTCTGTGCTGTACCTGCGATATGGTGCGACACAGGTGCATAGACTAGCGACGAGATGTTTTTTCTTCATGCGGCCGTTTGGAAGCGGGGTGGCCGCATACTCGAGTCTCTTACGGTGCTTGCACATGATCACCTGCTCGAATACATATTTTTTTTTCCGGTCCAGTACCGATTATACTAGCCTGCTATCAGTAGTGAAAGAGAGAAGGGAAAAGGAGTCACTAGTTGCAGCTCTCTAAATACTGTAGGGTAGTATTATTATTAAATTTTTACCCCACACCTCCTAGGATAGACTGTAAGACTGTAAGACAGTGCGAGTACTCGTATTGTGTTAACATGCCGGGCTTCGCGATGCTTTCCCCAGCCAGACCTCCTAACTTTTTCTTCAGAGTTGGCCCTTTCTCCTGCATCCGCCGGAACACTCTATCGCATGCGCCGTGGCAAGCTGGGTGGCAGTCCACGTAATAGGTATAACAAGTGGGTCGGAGAAATGCCTGGCTAGGAGGACAATATTTGAGCGGGGCAAAAGGTATCAGCGACTCTGATTCTGGGAACGACCCGGCTCCCAGAAAGCGCTGATATCATAACAGTATTATGACAGGCCGTTTTAAGCTTTCTATCGGCTATTGTGAGTTCCCCTCGTTTCCATGCTACAACCTAGCTGTTGCATACAGAAATTGAGCCCATGAGTAATTGAAGGATGTGACCAAAACGTGTCTTTATTGTGTTTTTCTAGATTTTATAGAAGGTACGGAGTAGATGGAAATGGGCACGTAACAGAATGGGGTGTTCGAAGCTCAAACCTGTCTGTAGAAGCTTTAAATAAGGCCTTAAGACATTCTCGAGGTGCATACTCTAACACCGAGGTTTCCTACAGAGATTAAATATTCACTCTACTTCATGAAATATCATTCGAGAATTATGCTCAGAAGATGAAAAGAAAAAGCTTCCGACATTCCCAACCCTTTCTCATGAGCAAACCATTACAGTGCCATCGAGATAAACCTGACCTTACCCACACTGATACATGCTCTTCACATCACCGAAGCAAGCTAACAATACCTGTAACGTGGGGGGGGGGGCGAAGAGAATAATATCATAACGGGAAACACCGCAAATAATTTCAAGCATTCCACTCATATTTACAATTTTTTCAGTGTTGCCGGACCAATTATTGAGGTGGATGTTTCGATTACCTCGGGAGCTAAAATATTATTGATTCGGTGCCCGGCAAGGGGCGCTCGCACCTCCAGGGCAATACTATAGCAGCCGTTTTGACTTCACGAACGCCCATTCAATCACGGGTAGAGCCAAATGATGGCAGACTTAGTAAGCTCCCATTACCGGAATCAATGCGGAATCTCGGTATGAGGCTTTATAGCCCGATGTATCTATCAATAGAGCACCCCTTACCCGGTTTTTGACTTCCCCCAGTCTATGAAAGCGTACCTGTCTGTGCTTAGGAGCTTCGAACCTGTCTTGATCCAACTGAGCCGGAGCAATGACCGAGTGTTTTTTTTTTTTTTTCGTTGCCCCATCGGAAAAACCTAGCCATCCACCTCGGATCTCCCCGATCAGAAACACACCAGAGAAGGAGTAGCGTTTTCTAGACGAATTATAGCTTGGGAAGGCTAGGCTGGCTGGATCTCATTAACTGGTATTCGTTATCTCGCTAACCTGCCCCACTAGGCATGACAACTATTGTGGTTTGGATAGTGTTTTCCGTTGAGATCTCCGATACTAGATTTACCGGGTTTTTAGGGTATGGGTGTGTGTGTGTGTGTGTGTGTGAATAATCGTACTGTGCTCGCAATTACCCTTACTGGCGGCACGGTAGTTGTCGGAAGTGCAAGAGGGATGTTTTCACGCGGGACAGGGATTATTTTGTTTGTTAACCTAAATTAACTGTTCACTAACTCTCTACCGGGTCCTGGTGGTATTATTTGATGTGCTGGAACGATTACGCGATGTAATGCCCGGATTGAGTATCAAGACCGATGGCGCTTCGTGGCACTGTACTCGAGTACGTGGTGTATCCAGCCAGAGGAGATCCGGGGTTGATGTGTATGATGGAGCTTTTGTATTTGCGCTATCGGAGAACTGGACCATACTCTAAGGATTCCCTCGAAGATGCTTAAATAGTGTTGGAATACCGGTACCGCATTAGGTATACGAGAAGTTTGATTTGGAGTAAAGTACTAATAGTTCTGCGTGTGCGTACAGTACTTGTACCACACGACACTGGAACTCATGGCTGATAGAGCGCGCTCTTATGTTGATTTCGATTTATGTTAGATTCAATTCGATAACCTACACTCACTTACATCTCAAGGGTATCATAGTGGGCGGCCATTTAAAAAAATGATCTGCCCCACCGATAGCGAATCTCTGGTGAGTTTGCAGGTATTGGAATAAACTTGAGATATACCGATCTTGGTGTATGGTTTCCTGCGAATATAAATTGTTGTCACATAGTAAATTTATGGAGGGGTACTATTAAATAATTGAAGGATATAACAGAAAGAAGGTTGATGGAGGAACTTTACTTATGAAGCACCCTTCTGCGTGCCTATTCTGGGTAACTTTCCTTACTTCCTTCCTCCTATAATCCCTTGATGGCATACCCCCGCCCTCTTGCGTTTTGCACTTGTACGCGTGTACCGGAGGTTTACAGGGATGCCGAGAGATATAGATATTAATTCTTGCGGTACCGATATCTCAGATATTATACTTTTGTCATGGTTCTTGTATTGTAGTAAGGGTATGGTTCGGGGGCAGAGCCCGAAAGGTGGCGGAGAATAGCTATCATAATAAAACCATACTACTGGGGCTAGGGAACGCGCTCTCGACAACCCTACTGGCCGAAAAAGGATAATGCCGCTCTTAAAAGGTTGAGATTTTGGGGCCAGGATGACAAGGTGGTGAGCTCCGGTGTGGTATGCGTGGACGGAAACCGTTTTTTAAGATCAATTTTCTTGGTTTTTTAATTTTTGTGCACAAATACGGTAATTCCTCATACCGGCACGGTCCCCCGCACTCTCAAACGCCGTTTGCGGCACCCTCCGTGCATGTTGAAGTTCGCCACGGGGAATATTGGTCCCGTGAATATCGAAGGGGGCGACGGATGGATATGATGCCCGGATTTCCAATCCAGTCTCCAACGTGGGGCGAGATGACACCCGACGGCTTTGACGAATAGGGATCGGTGGAAGAGATTCTTTTTTTTGTTACCCCACCCTACTGGTACATTGACGAATTTACTTTTTTGCACGCCGAATACCCATGTTAATCAACCCCTTGTTGAAGATTTTTAGATATACTGCAGGAAGGTTAGGAGGGTGGGTTCGTTGCTCCCGTTTGCACTTTGAGAGGTTCATCGGTTGTTGCTATCGGGACCACTACTGTTTGTCATGGAAGCCACAGAAATTGCGAGATTGTGGATTTCAGTTATGGCTTGCGTGCCAAAGTGAATTTCAACCATGGTGTGAACGGCGCTGACAAACTCACCCCTCTCACTTTCTCGCACCATATATACATAAGCAGAGGAGGACAGTGGCCGCAACTTATGATACAGGGAGAGGATCTGGAATTCTGAAGTTGGACTGCTTGGGCATTCATATCGTGGGCTGCGTCTGTCTCCATCACTCAATTGTTGGGGGCCCTTGTGCAACGAATTTGAAGGGTGCCTTCCAAAGGAAACAAGAACAGAACGGTGCTTTAACGTTCGGGTACTCGAACAGATCAACAATTACAAAGGCTAGAAACCACCCGACCCGCTACCAAGTCCTCGGAAGCCCAGCTGCACAAAGGCTCGAAATATAAGTTGGCCTATTCGATTCTCTCTGATCAAGACCGCCCTTGCGCCCCCAGAACACGCTAGGTCTCAGGTTGCTGGGCCAGAGTGATAAGTTATGACGTTCTCTTCACTGTATTGAATACTCCCTAGGATTCCTCATTCGAGAGCCTCGTGTGTTCCTGGGATGGCATAACTATTTTTGGAGGGTTCTGAGATCTAAATCAGTATGGGGTAATCGAGAATAAAGCAAAAGGGGGAGATCTTTTTGGCTACCGGGCCGGTCTCGCGTCACATGTAAAAGAGGGTATTCCTCTTCGGAAGCGCACCAACGGCAATGTCTGCGCTGCGCCTATTAAACGAGTACTCGAGCACTCGTAAAGAATGTAAGCCTAGGTAAGAAGTTTCAGCGGTTTGGTGGTTGGGTAAATGTGACTGGGAATGATACTGTGCATATCGGGGAATTCTGCCGCTCCTTGAAGGTTTTCATTAGAGCGATGGTTGACTTGGATCTAATTGGATGTTGGGCTGCCTGTGGGACTTTAGAAATCTCTGCTAATAATTTTCCTTTTCGTTCTCGAAAAGCTTTTTCAATAGGGGGTCAAGGATTTTGTCTTGTCAAGCAGTAATTAAGGTATTGAAATGCGGTACGCAAGGTATCTGCTGTGAAGACGACCGCCCTTGCCCTGCACGGATGGGCGGGATTTCCAATAAGCAATACCGTCGGTACTGCAATAGTGTCTGTTTTATGGCGGTGAGCTGTTGTGGAGGTACAGGTAAGAATGGTCAAGGGGATGGTGGAGACGCTTCCGCATTGTCAAAGCATTAGAGATGCACATCCGAGTGGGGGAGCCACTAAAGTTGAAACTGCGGATTACTACTACAGTAGCATGCAATTAAGCATGCGTTTTACCCCACTGGCCTTACTGATTTTGGTATTATTGTCTCGCTTGAAGGGCCTTTACAAAGCACCAGTACCAATACGCTCTGATATAATAAGAAAAATGCGGGCCAAGAATCCTCACGCTAGGATGTTGGAGTTGCCTCTCCTAGTAACTTAAGGTCATCTTTTTATTTATCTCGGTGGAGGGGTGAAAGCGGGTTCTTCTCGAGATTATCCCCCCCCTTTATCCAAATAGGGGAATTCTGGACCTCTTAGCATGGGGTTCGACTATTCCAGTTCTTGCGGCATTGATTTGTACCGGTATTTGTTTTTCGTTTTGCTTGTAGACTACTGTGTCTCTGTAAGGGTGCGTCGGGGTACTCGAGTACAGTACAGTATCCAGGGACCGCCCTGATGCGCAGAGGGCGCCACTAGGGATGTGAGATCTGACTGAGACAGCATAAGCCGTTTATGGGGAGCCGCATAGCTTGTTTGCTACAAGGATTTAGTGGTTTAGCCGTCCGGAATGCCGTCAAGAGGAGTTAATTTCCTGTCCTGTGGAACTTCAGCTCCTTCCGCGAGAATTAGGAAGCTCAAGATTCTAGGATTCGAGAAGAAAGCGAAACACGGGGACCACCTCCCCCCAAAATTTTTACTTCTACGCGAGATCTCCATTCAGATCAGTGCCGGCGCTTTATCGAGTAGAACGTCATTTCAATGGTCAGATCCTACTCCTCCAAACAAACATCTACTATCTCTAGTCTCAACTGAGTTGACTATTCTCGGACAATCCAGGCTTGCCGAGGCTAAGACCCTCTTTCAAGTACTGTACCGTATCAGAAAAGGTCTACCTGAGTGCCTAGTTTCGCTTCTTAAGAGGTTATCATAGCATCATATCAAAAGCACGCAGGAACCTTACCGGGACTCCGGGAGGTGGAGCCTCCGTCTATTGCAGGTATCATACTACACGTAACTCCCCCAATCGCAGTACAAGATCGAGACTGAAATCTAATGCCAGGGAGGGAGAACTAAAGGGCTCACCAGGATCCCTTCACCTCGCCCCCCCGGTATTCAAACGTCAATCATTTGTTTCTCTCCTCGCGTCTTGCCAGGGTAGAAGCAAACCCTTTCGCGGAGGGTGTAACCCTAGAATATGCTCCTGTGATACCGCACTTGTGCTATGATATCCCACATGCTTAGGAAAGAATAAGGGTGTTTTTCCTCCTGCCTCATTTACGGTAATAGCACCGTACCCCCCCACTATCTCTCCGCATATGGGCAGTCGGTAAGGGGCAAAGAACAGCAGGTTGATGTAAAGGGACGAAGGAAAAAAAACGAGAGAGAGCGAGAGAGGAAGATAAGCAGTTGTATTACTTCTACAAATTGCTTACCACACGACGCACCGACTCACCTGCATGGGTTGGCTGGTCTTTTTTGTTTACCTCCAAGTAATCGGTTGTGTGAGAAGTGTCTGATATCGTGCCATCGACTTTCGACAGGAATACTAGAATTTACCGAAATGGTGAGAACTCTGGTACAACGGTAGGCATGGGCTTCTCGTTATGGGATGGTGCGTTGTGGATTCCACACCGCAGCCTGCCGAACTGCAGCTAGGACGGTTAAACACAATTGTTTGATGATAGAACTAGGCCAGGAGGGTTCCACTTTCCCATGAGCTCGGTACTTTATAAGGATGGGGCCTTCCCCGCAGACTTTCTCTCCTCTGTTCGACTACCTCCCTTCTCACCCTCCATACCCATTGCGAGGGAGACAGCCAGTTGCCCCACATGTCGGAGATGAAAACTACCCCCAATGTCTCCACTTACCAGTCCAGCCATGGCAAGAAGGAAGTTGTCGCAAATGTATCACTCGCGGATGCTTTAGCCCAGGCCAAACCCAATCCATGGACTGCGAGGATGTTCAAGCTTTACTTCTTCCTGCTTATTGCGTTCCTGAATTCATGTATCAATGGATACGATGGTTCATTGATGGGAGGTATCAACGCTATGAAGACATATCAAAGGTGTGTTTGCCAGCTGCCAAGTGATAACTGAGCTATCCCCTGATTCCTTGGCAGCTATTTCAATATGAAGGATGTTGGAAGCAGCACTGGATTGGTATTCTCCATCTACACTATCGGGAACATTGTTGGATCATTTTTCTGCGGTCCATTCACAGATTGGTGGGGCCGGCGATGGGGTATGTTCATTGGTGCCAGTATCATCATTCTCGGAACCTGTATCCAGGCTCCCTCCACTAGCAAGGCCATGTTCATTGGCGGCCGTTTTATTCTTGGTTTTGGTGTTGCTACTTGCGCTACTGCCGTAAGCTTTCATGCCTTGCATCCGTCGCGCCACAAAAGCTAAGAACTTCTAGGGTCCCTCATACGTTGCCGAGATGGCGCATCCCGCTTGGCGGGGAACCATTACTGGCCTGTACAACACTTTTTGGTTTGTCGGCGGTGTTCCGGCATCGTGGGTACTTTGGGGAACCGAAAGTGTGTTTTGCTCCATATACCAATTAGGGTAGAGGTTCTGGTTGCTAACTGTGTCTCGAGGCATCAAAAGTGATCTCTCTTGGAGACTTCCCATCTGGCTTCAAGCAGTTGCTTCTGGTGGTGTTGTCATTGGCTGTCTCTTCTGTCCCGAGACCCCCCGTTGGTTGATCTCTAACGACCGCCACGGGGAGGCCCTCGAGGTCATGGCTGAGTTCCACGGTGAAGGTGACCGCGAGTCACCAATTGTCCAGTTGACGTACAATGAAATGATTCATGAAATCGCAACTGAGGGTTCTGATAAGCGCTGGTGGGATTACCGAGATCTCTTCAACTCAAGGAACTCATGGTGGCGTATGTGCTGTGTTATCGGTATGGCTTTCTTCGGGCAATGGGCTGGTAACGGTGCTATCTCCTACTTCTTGCCAGTACTTCTCAAGGCTGTCGGTGTCGAGAGCCCCAAGACTCAGTTGGTATGTTTCCATGCCCCTATAGTTTGAATTCCAAATCTAACAATCTCCACAGCTCTACAATGCCATCCTAAACGTCATCTCCTTTGTTGTTTCCACAATCGGTGCTCGATTCACTGACCGTCTCGGTCGTCGCCCTGTCCTGTTAATTGCTACATCTCTCTTCGTTGTTGAATGGGCTGTTGTCACTGCCTTGACAGCTACTTACGGGCACGAGGGCAACACCAACGAGAACGGATCCCGAGCGGCCATCGCCTTCATCTACCTCTTCGGTATCACCTACTCATTTGCCTACACTCCCCTCCAAGCCCTCTACCCTGTTGAGTGTCTCTCTTTTGAGACCCGCGCTAAGGGTATGGGAATGTATAACTTGTTCGTCAACATTGCTGCTTTCTTGTAAGTCTATACATTCTACAAACTCTCCCATCGAAATATATCACTAACAAGACCTAAAGCAACACCTATGCCATCCCCGTCGCATGGGAGCGTGTCCAATGGCGCTTCTACTATCTGTATATCGCCTGGAATATTTTCCAAGCCATTTTTATCTATTTCTTCTTTGTCGAGACCAGGGGCCGAACCCTTGAGGAGATCAACGAGATATTCGACGCCCCTTACCCCAAGAAGAAGTCATTGGAGGGGCACGTTGTTGTCATCACCGAGAATGGCGCTTCGGAGAAGTGCTTTGGGCTGGAGTCCCACGAGTAAAAGCATGGGTAGTTCTTTTAGGTTTCAATTTCTTTTTGTAAGGCGTAGTATGTGTTGGGGTAATCCATAATGTTTTTTCAAGCGGGTGATCGGTTTGGTTTTGAGCCGTTTGTTGCTTTGTGATGTGATTCGAAGTTTGGACATGCCGATTGTGCCTTTGGGGGCACACAGGAGCTTGCTTATCGTCTGCATTACTGGAATATATGCGATCTTAATCACACTCACTGTAACTTATTCCACCAGTTCTGACGGAATGGGGGCAGACGTTCCATACATATCATACCTCCTCCAACCAACGCCTGCCCCACCAGGTTTACTCACACCAGAGCAAATCATACCCAACCAAAAACAACTGCAATTACGCCAATATCAAGAAGAGCACTTCTACCAAACCTACGGTCTTTTCTCCGGCACCTATACCTCCTCTCACACTACCTCCTCCTCCCGCTTTCACGTCCCGCTCTACCTCACACATGTTGTGATCGGCATCCCGACCGCTGTTGCTCACAACGACGCGAAAATAGTCGCAACCATCCTCGAGAAAACTGCCACCTCCGGGACTCTATCCCCCAGCTATTACCCCCTCATTTCTGAGATATCATCGGACCCGCAGCGCCGGTTCCCAGGCCCCATTCGAGCTCTGCCTTACCCCCCTTGTCTGCACATTTTCCCTACCCTCCTCTCGGAACCAATTACTCCGGATCCGACGGCATCGCGGCCTTCAGTCATTAGGAGGGTTCGGCAGCTTGCACTCTGCGATTCTGGGGCTTGCGTCACATGTGTTCTCTCCACTGCCCTGTCGTCCAGTTTATTCCATCCTAACGTATCCGTTCTCTCGGGGGGTGCAAGAATGTGCAGCGAGTGATATTCCATGATGTGCGTTAGTTGGTGTGTCCGGGTTCTCCGGGTACGAGGGGCTACTTGGCTGGTGGCCAACTCGGTGCCGTAGAGAAACGGTCCACCCGTTAGGTTTTGTCCCTCCAGTAATCGGATTGTAGGTTATCGTATTTCTTTGGGGTGGCCGTCGTATATATTCTACGCGCGAAGCGAAGCATGATAGCCGGCCGGGTTACTCCAAGGCTGACTTTGAAGCCGCGTGCAACCCTCGGAACTGGGTTATCATAAATCGAGTGCACAGTATGTAACTTCTCGCGGGATCAGTGCTCGTGGTCAAATTTTTCTCAGTGTGATTCACATCTTGAGGGGGGGCGAGTAACTTGACGCTGGTTTTACGTCTATCAAAACACGCCGACGGGCACCCCTTAAATACCAAAACAAGAGATACATAAAAAAAGAAATACTAGAAAATCCCGAGCACTCCACGGCCATAACACGCCATGATCCACACGACAACTCCCCTTCAACTTCCTCACCCCATTCTACCCATATCGCAACTACCGCTGGCAGGGTCGACAAAATGGCAACAGTATCATGTCACAAGGGGTTGGTGGAAAAGATGTTATCTTGAATATACTATGCCGAAAGACTAAGCCCGCAGAAGGGGTCACAGAGTGTGAGGGGCGCCTAACCGGAAGGAAAAATCTGACTCCTGGAGTCTCTGTATGGCCTTAAACTACTGCTCCGAGGCGCCCTGGAACATCGGTCGGGTGGCATAGAGTGAAGACAGCAGAGCAGCTACGCCCGTAAGAGTTGCGGCCTAGGCCTAGGGGAGAGGGAACTGGTTTGCTAGGGAAAGGATGAGGCCTCGGAGCGCGATCCGAGTTTCGGGGGTTCGGTAGGAACCTAATAATGAATTATGATAACTTGGTGGATGCCATAGGATTATAGTACTGGAAATTGATGTCTTTCCGTCTATAATTTATACAGTTACCAGAAAGGCGCGGGGGAGGTTGCTAGACATGTTCTGGAGTGCCCTCGTAACTAGATACATGATGTCTTAAGACTTTGTGGGAATTGAAGCTAACTCTCGATATCGTAGTACATTTATTAAGCATCGACTGACTCACAACGGATTAATCTCTGGAGCATCATACCCATCCACTTCTTGATAGCCAGAGTACCGTACCGATAAACCCTGCTTCTTCCCGCCTTACTTACCCTGGACCATGTACAGTGCTATACTCCAAGTACAGCACTCGAGCTAAGGTAGTCACAGCTGAATCCCAGACGTTTCAAACAGTAATTTTAGGGTATCTGGTTGCCTCCATGTTCAAAACGTTAAAATTGTATCATAAAACGGGAGTCACACCATATCCTACAGCTATAGTTATCCCACGCTGCCTGGAGCATAATCTGTCAATCAGTCGCCGAATGGAAGCCATAGTAGTGGGTCTTGTTGACACGGATAGGGCCAAGAGGGGTACGATACTCTAGTACAGTACTGTCGGGCACGGAGGTCGCCATACAGTAAATCACGACCGGTGGTCGTTATCTGTATACAGCACTGGAGACATGGAGGGCGTCGTGTATTTATTCTTGTTAGGGAACTCTGTAGCCGGACCAGGTTGACGGACTTCATTGTCATTTATTGACAGCAGGTTAATTTGCCGAGACAACAATTTTATACGGATTAATACTTGCAAGATTTTAATCAACAGTTCCTGTTAAGGAGACTAACAGTAATTAACCTACCTGAAAATACCCCAGATATTCCCCTTGTATGATAACTGGTAAAACTCTAAACCCCAATATCTCTATGAAAACTTGAGACATCCCCATCCTCTCTCTATCAGTGTGTGGAGGATCACCCACTCTATCACCTAATTGAGCCATAATTCTCATCAGACTTGTGGTCGAAAATCCTTTCGCGAGTGAGGATGCACAATATTTCTTGGCAAAAACGCTCCGGGCACAGAGTTCCCTCACCATACCCGGACCGTGTGGAGCGGCTTTTAAGGTTTCCACCATCCTCTGACTCGCACAAGCGAGAGACAAGACTGGATAAGATTCTCGAGAAGGCGCAGTAGAGCTTGGCGAACATGCTTCCCAAGCCCTCCTTCTCCTCCTCCTCCTCCCCCGCTTGAGTCCTTCGCTCACTGCCCTAGCGAAACGGGTAAGGGGTAATTCTAGATTTAGCCTTAGAGGGCGTTTGAAGGGATAAAGGGTTTGGAGTGCGATATTCCGCGGTTCGTGCCCATTATCAAACCTGCGCATCATTTACACTAGAGCTTTGGTTCCACAGCACACCGAATGCCACGGAAATACATAATATTATAGCTCAATCACTCCGGCAGTCTAGATGTTGCGATTATCTTGGTCGAAATATTTTTGACGGAGGGACCTCTGTATGTCTCTGGTCACCTTTGGCAAAGGTGCACACATCAAAAATCTACACGTAGGGACAAACGAAAAGAATCTTACTTTTTGATAGGCATAGACTGCTAAAGAGTGGCATTGATTCTTTCAAGTGTCGAAAATCCTGCTTGATAGGGCTACCTTTCCTTCTACCTTCTCGATTTCCTCCCCGCTATTCAATAACCACTTGAAGAGTATCGATACCGGTATTGAAGAAACATGTTTTCGTGAATGTATCCCGGTGTGGGCGAGATCTGAGTTTGCATAAAAACGATATGCGGTGGCGCATAGTGCCAAACATCATCCCTACAGTCGACGGTATCCCGAACCTTTTCCCGTTTGAAGGGGGAGGAGAAAATATGGTATTGCACGAGTACCGGTAAGCGTACTGGTAGGGTGATATGATGCTCTTCCTCGGAAAATTTGATACGGGTGAGTTTGAGTATTGACCCCTTGATCAGGCCCGGATGTCTGCGAATTCCTAGGTCCCCATTGACCATGTTCAAATCACAAGTATATTGAGAATTCTGATCTGCGCAAGTTATCAGTATTGCCACCCGAGGCATTGGGTTATCTCTCGCGGTGCAATAGTCTATCTATTGGTGGAGAGCCCCTCACTCCGCCTCATTTACTCCTCCATACTCACCCAGTGCCGGTAAAATACCAGCACAACACTCTGATGAAGCCCACCTCTGCATCCGGAGGTATGAAACCCTGTGAACAGGGATAGCCGGACCTCCAACAGCGCGGGGGGAGGGAAACACAGTCTGTCCTACTTTGTAACCCTCCAATAAACCTCCCATGTCTAAGCCTCTTTGTCAGCCCGTGCTTATCCCTCTGCCGAATCCCCAACTTAGCTGCCCCCTCAGCCGCAGCCACACAAAGACATAAGTACCAGAGGAATCACTGGGCGTTGCCTTACCATATTCTTTCCCTTCTTTCCTCTGCTCTGTTGCAACCTTCTGCTCGCGAATCCGTTGGAGTAGTTCACGAAAAATCAGCAACAAAATAACCATGAGCGGAGTAAGTTTGGTAACCGTCCTCTCTTCATGTTGACCGAAACCTGACGAGTGTTCAAAAACTCCAGTACCAAGGCTACGAAATGGAGTCCCCACTCCTCCAAAATCCGGAGCCTCACGGCCAGGCTTCCGGCGGCCAGAGATACGGGGGCCACCAAGCACTCCCACTAAACTCCTTCCTGAACGAGGTCACCGGCATCCGCGGTCTCCTAACGACGTTCCGACAAGCCGTGCTAGACATCGGAGCCCTACACAACCAGACTTTACAATCCTATGACAATGGCGCTACCTCGGGCTCGACGCAGCAGCTGGAATCGCTGGTCGCGGAGACATCGGTGCTGACAAAACAGTTGAGGGACGGTATCAAGTCCCTTGAACGGGATGCTCTCATCATGGATGAATATTCCACGCAGAACACAAAGAGGCAGCAGATTGACAAGTTGAAGAATGATTTTGATAAGGAGTTGAGGGCGTATCAGCAGGTAGGTCATACTTGTTTTACATCCGGTGGTATTTGATTGATCGATTGATTGGCCAATGCTAATAATGGATGGATGGATGGACGGATTGTGGGGGATAGACGGAGAATTCATTCAAAACTAGATACCGGGACCAAATGGCCCGACAATACCGCATCGTAAATCCCGAGGCAACGGAAGCGGACGTGGAACGCATGGTAGAGAGCGGAGAAACCCAGGTGTTTTCACAAGCGGTAAATCTACCCCTCCCCCGCTCCTCCCCACATTCTTTGCTAACAAACCCGGATTAGCTCCTCTCCAGCGGCCGCAGCCGCGAAGCCAACTCGGTCAACGCGGCGGTCCGTGCCCGCCAGGCCGAAATCCAACGCATCGAGACAACGCTAATAGAGCTCCTTGGCCTCTTCGAACAAATGGCGGAACAAGTCGTCCTGGACGAGCCAAAGATAATGCACATCGAGGAGAACTCCACCAAAGTCGAACGGGACATGGAGCAAGCGACGACCCACATAGGCAAAGCCGTTGAGAGCGCCCGCAGCGCGAGGAAGAAGAAGTGGATCTGTCTGGGTATCGGCGTTGGCATTGTCGTGGTTATCGCGATTATTATCACGGTCGTGGTGGTTGTTCGGAATTCCGGGAAAAATAATAATAATAACAATCAAGATCCGAAGCCTACGGGGTCTTAGGAGGTTACAAATGCGAGGAGGGGGTTTTTCTTTTGTTTGGATGAATGGATTCGGCGGGGGGTGTTTGGGATGTATAATGATTTTTTACCACGTTTCTTTTTTTCCCCCACGCCTGACGGGGCTTCCCGATATCACATCTTGCCTAGCGGTTCGGGCCCACGGGTTATGGAGGATGGGAATTCTCCCTACTACGATACAATAAAGCACAATTAGGACTGGGAAATTATAACCACCCCCAAACATATCTATCTATATGTACCTATCTGGTTGCGAGTGACGGCTACTCTTGTGAGAATGACTAGAAGCATTCTTTAGTAGGTTGTGCTCGGTCAAACAAGGAATTCAAATATTTCGCGAATAATATTATGTCAATGATATACACGCAAAATTACGGGCAGAGTACGATACTCGTACTTGATGGGATGCCGAGAATGATAGGATAGCGGAAGCCACCGCCTCCCCGATTAGTCGGCGCTTTTAATTCAAGCTAAGTGAGGTATGCAGGGGAAATGGCACAAGCCTATGAAGATCAGAAGCTTAGACCGAGTGAGCCCTCAGCGAGGCGGCACCCTCAGCGAGGCGCGGCGCGACCTAGCAGCAATAGCTCCCAGATTTTAACTCCAGTAGCAAGCCAAGCCATGCCGCGCCTCGCTGAGGGTGTCGCCTCGCTGAGGGCTCACCTGGTTTACTTGAGGGCTATGGGAGAGAAGTTGACATTTCCTGTTTGTGTGACTGCGTGGCTCAATCACGTGCAATTTGAGACCAAGGTGTTTGTGTATTTAGTATTTAAACCAAATAGTACTTCAAACCATGCGCGCTCATATCCACTCTCTTCACATACATCTTATCACATCCAGATTTGGACAAAATCAACATGGCTCAGGAAATTCTTGGCACGGCCCATGAAATTCTCGGCAGAATTTCTAGTGCTATAAAAACTTATTATCCTGAGTTTCTTGTGTTTGATAACCTTGACGAAGAAGTAGCTGCCCAAATCCTCACAAGTCTTGATCAGTCTGAATTTGGTTTTAAACAAAGCTGTTATCGGTGAGTACTTCCCCTGTATAAAAAGTTTGTGCTAATAAATACTAGACCACACTACTCAGTTCCTGACACCTATTTAAGACTTGTAATGCCTACTCAGCTTCATGAAGGCTCAGTGACTTGGATGGCTGATGAGAAGGCAATATGGCTAGCTACTGGTCATCTTGATCTTGTCAACTTTCTTAAAATTGAGAGCAATGGAACTAGTATGCCTACTCTATCTAAGTTTTTCAAGTTTTAAACACTATACTAATAAGACTACTGCAGCTTGTGATAACTTTATTGGTGGCTATGAAAAATCCAGGAAAGATCCAGACCTTGCATGGACTCCATGCATTAATAATGTACTATGCAGTTATCCATCTGTTGTCCTTGAGTCAGGCTGGTCAGAATCCTGTGCACAGTTAATAAGAGACAGCAATCTCTGGCTTAAAGGGACTGGTGGTGCTGTTAGAATTGTAGTTTTATGCAAAGTCTTTTATCCTAACATTAATAGGAAAATAAAAGCAACTCTCATCTTGAAGTGGCTTAGACCTGACGGTAATATTGATGGAGACATCTGGGTAAATAATTCACCTTACTTTCTTGTCTTAATACTTTACATAAAACTTGAATCTAATATTGTTCTACTTAATCTAGGAAGTCTTTCCAGTCCCAAAGAAAAATAAACCTGATCCATACATTACTATGGATGAGCTCTTTGGTGGCCAGACACCTGTAGGACTAGATCTGAATTTACAGCTTCCTCTTTGTTTAGAACGCCTTCGAGCAAAGCTGAGTAGAACCATTCAGCAAAATGGATATCTCACAGCGTAGAAACTATCAAGGCTAGTTGTAGTACTCAGCAGAGAGACCAAGTTAGATAATTTTAGCTTTTCTTTCACTTTTTTATTCAAAAATATAGTGTAACAATATTACAAAACTCCACTCCTTGTGAAGTTAGTATACAATAGTTATTAGTTCTAAATAATTATTTACTTTTCAAAGCATCCTTCTGATCAAAGATAATTGTTCTCTATTCAGAAACTAGTATATAAATGCTGGTATGCTGGCGGAGGTGAATCTGATAATGCAGTTTTATTTTGCCGTGGAGATCTGGGGGTCGGAAAAACATATATTAGGTAACTAGGACAAACCTCGAGGAATGGAAGAAGAAAAAGGTCGGGTGCTGATGGGCTGTGATATTAGCTCCTTGGTGATAGACAGCTTGTGTGATCGGGCCGGTGGACAATATGTGGCTGTTGGGTGTTTTTACTTCGACTTCGCTGCAGGCAAGCAGAGGTCGTCGATGAGAATGCTGGACACCCTGCTAAAACAGGTTGTGAGCGCAATGGAAGAGGTGCCGGGGGATATAGCGCAGGCCTATGAAGATTAGAAGAAGGTCATTTGTGGACGGGGACCGCGACTTTCCGAAATTCTAAAGATGCTCCAGACTATCTCCTCCCCAAAGTGCACATTCATATGCATTGGTGCTCTAGATGAATGTGCGCCAGGATATCGGGTCGGGCTTCTTGGTTCGCTAGATCAGGTTCAAGTTCTTCAAAAGTCTCCTGGCACTCGAATATTTGAGGCCGGAAGGCCACACATTCAGGCCGAAATCGAGAAGCGTCTTTCTGTCGGAGTAACAACTGTATCCATTACTTCAAGGAGAGATGATGCCATCAGATATCTTCACAACGGGCTGAATGAGGACACAACCCCGGATGCGATGGACAGTAGTCTGGAAGCAGACATCTTGAAGAAAATCCCTCAAGATAATTCTGAAATGTGCGTAGAACCAACGGCAATAAGAAAGCTAAAGTTACCTCAAATTGTTCACTGACAGATACATATCTAGATTCCTACTAGTCTCGTTGAATATTGATGCGATATTTCAAGAAACCACAATCCATCACAGGTGACAAAAGCTCAACACAATGACCGATGGTTTGGGGTTGGAGGGTTCTTATGGTGCAACGATTGGTCGGATAAAGGGACAGGGTGGGGAGAAGTCGGGGTTCGGCGTAGCTGCTTTGATGTGGATCTCCTACGGCTAATCCACTCTACCCTTCAAGAGTTCCTTCTGGCTCACCCCAATCGTTTTGGCGCGGCTCACTCGACAATGGCAGAAACCCGCTTAAGTTATCTAAATTCCCGGCAAGTGAAGAATCTTTGGACTAGTATTTCCCCCGATCTCCAAAGCGCACCTTTTCTCGAATACACTTCTCTGTACTGCCGGTGGGGGATCCACGCAAAAAGGGGCCTTTCAGATTGCGCCAAGCTCCTTGCACTAAAGCTATTCGACGACTACAATAACCACATGTCCACTTAAATCTTGTTGGAAACACACGAATCGTACTCCTACATTGCTGGTGTCAATAAACCCTCCCTGCTTAGTGGCCTACACTGTGTATCCTTCTTCGGGATTGCTGAGATTGTAGCTGGTTTGGTAGAGCTGGAAGGTTGTGATATCAACTGGGAGGACTTTGTGGGTAATACACCACTTGTGTGGGCTACTTGGGGTGGGCACGAGGAGGTAGTGAAAACACTACTCGGACGGGGCGATGTCAACGCTGACAAACCGAATAATGACGACCAAACACCATTATATTGTGCTGCTTTGAATGGGCACGAGGGAGTGGTGAAAATACTACTTGGACGGGACGATGTCAACCCCAACAAACCGGATAACAACGGCCGAACACCACTTCATTGGGCTGCTTTCAATGGGCGTGGGGGAGTGGTGAAAATACTACTTGGACGGGACAAGGTCAACCCCGAAAAACCAGATTGCTACGACCGAACACCAATCTGTTCTGCTGCTTTGAATGGGCACGAGGGGGTGGTGGAAATGCTCCTCGGCCGGGACGGCGTCAACCCCAACATACCAAATAACGACGGCCAAACACCACTCTATTGGACTGCTTGCAATGGGCACGAAGGAGTAGTGAAAATGCTACTCGGCCGGACGACGTCAGAGGCGACAAGCCAGATAGCGACGGCCGAACGCCACTTTGGTTGGCTGCTAATTGTGGCCATGCGAGGGTGGTGGCACTGCTGTCATCTCGGGGGTCTGCGGCTCCCAGCACAGCCTAAGGCGGAGGAGATGTAGCCCTCCTTACTGCCTCCGACTACGAACAGTCTGCGTGCAATTCCCTCCATTCCGCCAGCCGATAAACATGTCCCTTGCTATCATTGCCACCCAACATTCTCTACAATTCACGACGCCACCTGATTCCCATTGCTATCCTTCCTTTCCTTCCGGAGTAAGCTTGTCTCGCTCAGAAACTCACTTTCCATATTTTCTTTTGATCAGAGCAGCTCGTATGCAATGGGAATGCGCGTGCCAGTAGCCGCTGCGTGCCAGTAGCCGCTGCGTGCCAGTAGCCGCTGCGTGCCTGCCCAAACATCTATCTAGATATTCTCACTAGTATGTAGACAGTCAGGATTTGAGAGTTCTATAGCCTCTAGTTTGGAGTTGGTGGGAGACTATTTCTATTATATCGAAATAAGCTGGTGTGGCTTGAACTCTTTGTCTTCTCTACTTTCCCAATTGTTTTCCGGCCGTATATCCTCTTTGCATGCTCGTTACTCATTTTCTTTTTTCCGCAATTCCCTTTTAGGGTTTAGGTATTGGGGTTGTTTTGATGTGAATAGGGAAAAGAAGAAATGAGGTGAAAGTATTTCTCACATTGGCGAACAGCGAGTTTAAAGCTGGCTGCTAGCCATGTCATAGTGATGACTGGCTTCCACATGGACACGGTTTGACGAGGATATGCTCACAATCCACTCCACTGCCTGTACTAGCCTAGAGATGAGAGATGCCCAAACTTTTAATCTCACCTGGCAGGGAAAACTAATCCGGTATGAAGTCTTCCAATTGAGAAACTAACTTCCGCTCTGCGGACACGGCATAAACTCGGAGAACTTACTATGAAATCAAATCTTTCAGACACGATCTTAGAAGCAGATTATCTCATAGTTTACGATCTCAGAGAAGAGCGCTCACCCTCTGCTATTATATTTTCCCCAATAATCATCATATCCCGCCTTCTCTCCTAAATACAACGAGCGGTGATCCCCCCTAATGGGGCTCAACAACTATATCCCAACCTCTGCTGCTTGGCCGCTAGTGCGTAGCTCAAATCTACGATATCCCTACTTGAATACCTAGGTTCATAACGCATATTTCAAGTTCATACGTATCCTACTCCATCCTATTAGGAGTGATCAAACGGCCTAACACCGACCTACAGGCGAGTTTGTATGGACGTCCTATCCTCCCATGGTCTCCTTATGCTCATCATATTTTCCTCTCCCTTCCTAGGGTATACCGTCCGATACTCAAATCTGTAGTCACAAACCCTATATAGCCTCCAAGATATGTAGGGGAAGGTTCTTGAAGTATTGACGAAGCCAAAATCAAGGAGGCACAATAGAATGGCAGGAGTTGTGATTATTTTATGATATAGTAGTACCGGAAGAGAAAAGACTATAATATTATCAAGAGAGAAGAGAGAAACCACAGAGTTAAGAAGAGAAGGGAGCAAGGAAGAATGACTTGATGTGCGATGAAGCAAACAAGTTAAGAACATGCAACCTCAATTTCCAACAAAAAGCTTGTCATGTCCGGGGATAATGAGAGACGAATGAGTAATTGTGACGCCTTGTAGAAGTTATGGTTGTTTGCTGCGGGTCTTACCTACTGGGTGTCCGCGAGGATAATCCTTATGAGTATACTGGGAAATGTCCCCACGACGATGGCATTAATTGAACTCAAAATCCCCCGAAACTTATTTCCCTCTCATGTACTCCTTTACCCTAACCTATAGAGGTGTTTCAAACACACCGCGCCATTCTACGGGATAGGCAGGTTTGTGTTGGCTTATCATACCACTTGGACGAAATACTGTAAGGATTGAGTGTCAGTTTGGCAAGGTCCAATGGATAACTATCAGAGCAATAAAAAATTAGGCCCTACTCTGCACGACATCAATATATCGTGGTATTTAACTTTTAGCCTATTTTCCCCCTCCATTCAAATATATCTAAATTGGGTCTTGCTCACCTTGCCATAGAAATTGTGATGTTTTATGGTTGTGCCACTATTTTTTAAAATTGAGTAGTATAACTTCATAACTTGTGGATACAATGCAGGGCAATTAATCTCATAGTCTCAAAAAACCCAAAAAACAGAACATATACTATCAACTCTGTATTTGATACTATTAGGTCCTGTTCAGCAGGCGAAGGAAATTGTGATTTAAAATACCCCGATCCCCTTCATGAATTTTATTTTTACTAAAAATCCCATCGTTTTCACCAAATATCATACCATGAATGAATACATGTTCAGATAGATAGTACCTTTGCAACTGATGCTATGAAAATAAATACAAATTAGGTCAGGGGCTTCAGTCCACAAATTTTGGACTATTAGGAGAAAATAGCGCAACGGACATATCAAGTGATGATACTAGTGAAGGGCGAATTGGTCACAGTGGAAACATTATCTTAATTAATCCAAAACCCCAGATAGAATGACTATTTATGAGAAGGATCGGATAGGATAAGAAGAAAAATGAACTTGTTAGTGAGCTGCAATAGTTTCCAAAAAATGGCATTTTTCCACTTCAGAATTTATATCGTTTAACATGGTAGATTGCAATTGTTGCGAGCCTTAATTAACTGTGCAATAGGTCCACCCTAGTACTTTCAAGTTCTTTCCAGTTTATGAAGGAAGGAGACATTCCAGATCTCTTTATTCTCTTATCCAGAACTTTTCATCACAGCGCCTGACAAGCCAAGAGCCAAAAACCCGTTTATGTTTTAGGGTGTATTGAAGGAAGAGTGCAGTTCTAATATGATTTCTCTCGGAGTGGCGACCAGATATCTAATCTATTGTCTCGGCTAAATAGCATAATGGTAAATCTTCTATTCTGAATTCCCAGCCACCGACAGAGGACTATTTATCAACAGGTTTGATGATGGCTAACCTAAGTAGTAATTAGGTTAGTCTTTGGACGAGTTTTGGTTCTGACGAACTTTCCTCTCGGTGGCTAGAGAGATGGGATATTTTATGGTAAATTTTGAGACTTTCCTTAGCACCGCAGTGCGGTGGGCTTCACGAGCCGGCACCTAAGGTCCTGATGAACCTCAAAAACCATTGCCTCTATCTTCACAGAACCTAGAACGAGGTTATGGGGAAGTGCTTTCTGGCTGGACAGACACTGCGAATACAAACTATGCTGTGATGCATTGAGTCAAGTGATATATAAATTTTCAGTTGGTTTAATTATGGGTCTTGATTTTCGCGTACATATACACAAAGCTAGTCGACCGCCCGTAGGTGCTCTAGCCTCTAGGGTGTTCATCAATGCACAAGATTAATGTGCTCGGGTGTGAGGGTAAGGAATCGGCCGATCACTTTTTGCTCCAAGTTGGTACCATACCACAGGATAGCGCTTAAATAGGTGCCGCATTTCTTATTTCCGATGCTGTCGGCGCAAGCAGAGTGTTATCGGTATAAATTTCAGCGAGATTGATCGGACAGTCCTTAGGTGCTAATTGAGACCCCGCTTTTCTTCCGCTCCAACAGATTCCATCAACTTACCAACTCGATTACCTATCCTCGATCACCTATCCAATACCAATTTCCAAACAGCGAAGATGTCTCAATATCATGTGAGGGACAACACCAGCTCCTTTAATAATATTAACTCCTTGAGTGCAACTGTTGCGGGTAACTTTACTATTGCCCATGACTGATGGGCTGCAATATTAGCTCATTGGTGATAGACAGCTTGTATGATCGAGCTAGAGGACAAAATGTTGCCATTGGATGTCTTTACTTTGACCTCATTGCCCAAAATGAGCTGTTAATAATGAGTATTATGATAGATGCCCTGCTAAAACAGGTTGTGAGTGGAATGGAAGAGGTACCAGGGGAAATGGCGCAAGCCTATGAAGATCAGAAGGTCAATGATGGATGGAAGCTAAAAAGGTTTCTTGGTTCTGAAGGACTGTGTCGCACTAAAACTATGGATAGCTTCCGACTAGTCCGGCCGCGTAGACCCTGAGATGCGGTACTCGGGGGCTGCGGGACGGGGGTTGACATTTCCTGTTTGTGTGACTGCGTGGCTCAATCACGTGCAATTTGAGACCAAGGTGTTTGTGTAATTAGTATTTAAACCTCATAGTACTTACTTCAAACCATGCGCGCTCACATCCACTCTCTTTGCATACATCTTATCACATCCAGATTTGGACAATATCAACATGGCTCAGGAAATTCTCAGCATGGCACATGGAATCCTTGACAGAATTAACAATACCTTGAAAACCTATCATTTTGAGTTTCTTGTGTTTGACAACCTTGACCAAGAAGTGGCTGCCCAAATCCTTACAAGTTTTGAGCAGCCTGAATACAACATTGAACAAAGCTGTTATCAGTAGGTACTTCTCCTGTATTATAAAAGTTTATGCTAATAAATACTAGACTTCACTACTCTGTTCCTGATGCCTATTTAAGACTTGTAATGCCTACTCAGCTTCATGAAGGCTCAGTGAGTTGGATGATTGATGAGTGGGCAATATGGTTAGCTAATGGTCATCTTGATCTTGTCAACTTCCTTAAAATCAGGAGTCATAGAGCTAGTATGTCTACTCTATCTTAGTTTTACAAGTTTTAAACACTATACTAATAAGACTACTGTAGCTTGTAATAAATTTATCAATGCCTATACAGGATCTAAAAAAGATCCTGATTGAGCATGGAGCCCATTCATTGATGGTAAACTATGCAAGTATCCATCAGTTGTCCTTAAGTCAAACTGGTCAGAATCTATGGCCCAGTTAGCAAGAGACAGCAATCTCTGGCTTAGAGGGACTAATAGTTCAAATGTCAGTGGAGTCAGGGTTGTAGTTTCGTGTAAAGTCTTTCATCCTAATAAGGATAATATAATAAGAGCAACTCTAGACTTGCATCAGATTATGCCTGATGGCAGTATTGATAAAGATTCCTGGGTATGAAATTCATCTTTTTTTTTTGTCCTAATACTTTACATGATATCTAATATTATTTTAATTTAGAAAGTCTTTCCAGTTCTAGAAGAGAACAAACCTGACCCATACATTACCATGGATAAACTCTTTGGTGGCCAGACACCAATGGGACTGAATCCAAATTCATAACTTCCACTTTGTTTGCAACGGCTCCGAGCAGAGCTCAGTAGAACTATTCATCAAAATGGATATCTTACTGCCTAATAGTCATCAATGCTCTTGCAGTATCCAAAAAAAAAAAAAGGTGGTAGGATCAAGCCAGATTATGATGATTTTCCTTTTACTTGTCTTTCAAAAGTTTAATGTAATAATGTTTGAAAACTCCACTCCTTATATTATCAACTCCAGGTCTTACTAGATGATATGACTTTGAAATGTAGCTTTGTTTTGTTTGTATAATAGTTTTAAATAATTATTTTCTTGTAAAGGGGTTCTTCTGATAATTAAAAGCTATTGCTCTCTATTTCAAGTTGGTTATTGAATAAAAACTACCATGGATTAAATGTGAAGAACTATATACATCTTACTTTTTCTAGGTCCTATATCCCTGAACATGAGTGGTTACCACACTTGGTAGTATAATGTTTACTTGAAATCTTCTGTTATCTAATTCAGTAATATTAGTATTAGTATTATTGGTGGAAAAAATATTCATCCATCTATGATTAACAGCAATGAATCTCGTCTTGTCACCTTACTCTTTTGGTAACAATTAAAGAAATTGCTTTGTATCAACTAAAATCAATCTAATTTACTTAAATTTTTTTTAATAAACAGTATTTTCTATTCTTCTTACAACTACCAGACAAAAGTCTTGGTGATGCTGAGTCAGCAACTACTTAGCAATGTTATTGAAGTAGAGCACGTAGATACAACGAGGAACATGACACAAATTATAATGCATACTAAGAAGTCAGTTTCCCATCACAAGCAAAAAACAGCACGCCACGAAATGTGTAACAGGGGCTCCCTATGGGAAGATGGATCCCAAGGATGCGGCTGTACTGAAGGTTTCTTCGTACGCAAAATGAAGAACAAAGATGTAAGAGAGAAAACCTTAACAGTGAAACTTAATATCGTTAAGCTGCAGCTTTATTCAATAAGTTCTCAAGAGGATAGTTGATGGTCTTAGGAGAAGAAGTCTCGCATATACTTAAGTACAATTATATATTGCCAGCTCCTCTCCATCACTCCTAAGCTCACCACAATCGCGAGCATGCCCATCTCTTTTGGGCCTCGGGCTAACATTCTACTGAATGTCAGCCGGCTCTGCTAGATCATTATTCGGCGTGAAGTGTTTGTACAGCATCCTGATATCCGTATTCAGCTGCAGGAGAAAACTCTTCCCATTGTTGTCCAGTTAGTGACGAACCAACCGGTAACTGATAAGCTAGTCTAATATCGAACTCACTGTCCCATACGTATTCGTCTATGCAAGTTCTGTAGACTACCATTTACTGGTATCAATATGTTCTGCAAGTCTATCGTCTTCTACTTTTGTTGACATGATAGCTTAGTCTACGGACTCCCGCGATGAGGTACTTAGTGTTAGGCATATGCAGTTTCAACACCCCTCTCTGGCTCTAACGTAGGGCCTAGACGTTGCCTGCACCATGGTGTATAATTGCTTGTTACCAGCAAAGAATTGCGGAATTGGCAGCCTCTCCGTAACACCCTATACGTTGTCACCGTCCGTCCAACCAGAAGCTGTTCGCAGAATATATGAGACGGGTAGGGTGCCCTGCTCATACAACTGGAATCCAGTATATCATACAAATGGTTTCTGGGTGAGCAGAAAAGCCTACCAAATCAGAAAAGAGTAATGCTTCACGTTGGCAGACTACAAATAGTAATAGGTCTGCAAGAACGGACGGGAGTTAAGGAGACATAGCTGCAAGTACATTCTCACTAGGCAAATCAAGAAGTGATAGAGCACTAAGCCTACCAACTCTATGTGAAGATAATGCAGTCATGCCTCCGTGTTGTCACCGTTGTCTGATATTGAGACTGATCATCTTAATAACAGAGGAATGACTGGTATGTTCGTATTTGGGCGGCATAATCAGACTAAGTTCATATGGCAAGAGCATCGTTAACTTCCGACTGGCAGAGTCTTGTACACCCTCAGGAAGACAGAGTTATATTAAGCCGAATGACCAGAAGCGAGGAAGTATTCAGGGTCTATGAGTGTTCGCACTAGGTTGATAAGATAAAAGTTGCGTGATCATTGCAGAGGTACTTAGATAGTATAGGTATTAGATATACCGGCTGCGGAAACTCACACAGAATATACATATAAGAGTACCTCCCCAGCTATTGGACAGACAGCAACGAAGAAGAGATCTTATCAATATAACAAGTTATTATCTATACTTCATACTCTTAGTAGTTTTAACGAACCGAGTATTATTGAGCAACTATTACAACGCCTTCCTGACACTACTCCGTTATCGAATACATTAACGCTTAACTATACTCTACCGAGCTCTAAGTTGGTTACCCGTAACACTTAGGCAATTGACTTATACCGGCGTGACCCGCAGTGACTGACATTAAGTACGTCTACCAAGACAAGACTACTACGATCTAGAGTTCGCTAACAACCTCCAGACATCTTACAGTCTTTCGGGAGCATACGAGAGTCGAAGGTCTATTACTTTTCCGGAGGCCTTCCCAGCTTCTGGTATACCTTACATACCTACCACCTTAGTCTTATAAGTATCAGTGGCGTATGCACTCATGATTAACCATTTGTGTAACCATTCGATTGCCACATGCCCCCTCATATATCCTGCGAAATGCTTCCGGTCGACTGGACAGCGATAACATATCCGGTATTACGCAGCCGTCTTCAGTCATACACTTTTACTAGTAAACTAGCAACTACCCTTCTGTCAGCCCATGACACATTGTCTGTACATTAGGGCCAGAGGGGGGTGTTGGACTCAGATTTTCCAATGTTCGTCCAAGGCAAGATTTTCTCTGGTTCGTAGCTCAACAACAGATTACCCAATTGAGCCCATATTCGAACATCCTATATAATCTCGCGTAACAAACATTCCTATGGCTTTTCTCAAAACTTTGCTTAATCTTTTACACTCAAGGTATGGTAACTCCGGTCTAAAAGTAGGATATCCCTCATACCAAGATAGGGTAACTATACTCTCCAAGGTAGAGAAACTCGCGGGAGCTCTTGGAGACCATCTGAACCCGCAGTGGAGACTTTCCCAACCTACCCGGTATATCTTTCTAGTGCACAGTCTAAGCATTACCATTTGCTTAGTCCATATGGTAACTCTTTAGTAGAGTTACTAGACTAGCCTAACCATAACCCTTCTGGGCTTCGGTATGGGATAAGACTAAGTCTACTGTAAGATCCAGCAGGGTGGTTACAAAATGACAGACGTGGAAAAGGGCATAATAATTGCCTTTTTCCACATTTTCAAGAAGATTTCTGTTGTTGCAACATTAATTAATCATCCATGGTCCACAGTCATTTGCAACTTTCTTGCTCGAGCATGTGACCAAGGCCATATAAACAATGCTCCATACTCTGGAAGGCCAATTATTCTCAGCTAACAAGAGTGCTGAGCCATCATACGCACTGCAACAAAGGACCGGAGTATGACAAGGCTAGAGTTCCCGAATCGCCATGCTCCCCATGTCTCCATTTGTACAACTGACCGCGTTTTGCGTAAAGCCACTATTGAGAAATGGCATGCGCAGATGCGCCGGCGATTGACTGCTGCGCATGCGAAGCAGCACTTGGACTGGGCTCTTGCGCATAAGGATTGGATTGTTGAAGACATCGAAGTCATTGTCTACAGTGATGAATGCTCTGTTCAAAAGTCCACCAATCCGGCCTAAAAGTGGGTATTTCACACCCTGGAAGAAAAGTGGCATGCATATTTCATAAAGCCAAAAGGGAATGCCAACAAGGTTGGCTTAATGGTTTGGGGATGCTTCTGGCGTGGTTCCCAGGACCCCTTGATGCCTATCCTAGAAAGTAAAGTTGATTGTTGGGTTTACATTACTCTATTGGATAGGCACCTCTCGCCTATTATGCGAGAGGTTGCAAAAGAGGTGGAAGACACCCTGTCTCAGTAGGACAATGCCCATGTTCACACAGCTTGGGACACACAGCAATGGTTCACCCATAGTAGAATTGATCTTGAAGATCATCTTCCACTATATCCAGACCTTAATCCCATTGAGTACTCATGGGTCGAGTTGAAGTGGTGGATCTACATGCAATATTCAGATATCCTGGACACCTGAGGAGACCCTGATGGGATCTGGGAACAGCTGGCCAAAGTGCTTTCAATTGTCTGGGCGACAATTCCCAATTGCTTTTTTGCTAAGCTCAGGCGCTCCATGCCTTCTCGGGTAGCAGCTGTCATTGATGCTAAAGGTTGGTATACTAGGTAATAGTTTACTGTAGGAGTTTAATTTTTCCTCTCTACTTTTGTGTTTTAAATGTTTAATTTTTAATTTACCCATTTCATCTGATGTTTTTCTCTCAGTAGGACTGGATGTAGGGAACGGGGGGCGGCATTACGGAATATGGACAGAAATAGACTGTCTCACATTGCGCCATCACCAAGACTTTTGTCTAGTGGCTGTAGTTATTCTAAAACATTAGTTTCTTTCAAGAATAGTTTCGAGTTTAGTATGGGGTAAATTCTCAGATTACACAAGTCTCAGATGACAAATCAGTATATTTGCTCCAATGTTGACATTCCTGTCACTACTGTCATACAATTGCAAAGTAAGATTAAGAGAGCAAGGAGAATGAGGGCAGAGGAAGATATCCTAAAACTACTAAGATGCAGAATGATGCTATATTGGAGGAAGCTCTCAAAAGTTCCCCAATCAGCTACTCTGAAATTGCTGAAAGAGTTGCTTCCATTGTTTCTACTAAGACAGTAAATAGAAAACTACTGGTACAAAAGCTTTCTTATCAGTAAAAAATTAGTCTATGTCATATGTGCAAGCTGTGCATCCTGACCCCAGCTACAAATAACGTATATATTGTATTTCTGATGCATTCTAATACCCTTACTTACCGAACATCTTCACTAGTACTTAAACATTCATTCCCCTGCCTTCCCTACCCTCCTGATTCTTTATTCATAACTTGTGATCTCCTATGCCCATCTTACCTATTCTGCAATCATGTTCAACAATTCTAATTAAGTGCTTCCTGCTTCACTTCTTGTCTGCATCTTGACCTACATTGTGACTTCTCCGATGTTTAGATTGTACCAGTCTGGTTGTTAAGCATACACTTAACTACAGGCTAGTTAGCTAGCCTTGTGATATATTTCTTGATGTCCCATGTTTAGCTCTTAATGAGAGCAGAATTATGAAATACATGAACAGATCTTATAAGGTTGAATATTATGCTAGGTTAATTCAAAATATCTTTATATAATGTGGGATTAATTCTACTGAACAAAGATAAGCTTGTATTGCAAAAACGTGATTTATGCAAAATACTAGCAGTGAATCTTTGCGAGATTTATCTCTTTAGACAGAGCAAAAGATATGTCACAAAGATATCATTGAACAAGCAAAATCGATTATGTAATGTGGGATAAATTCTACTGAACAAAGATAAGCTTGTATTACGAAAACGTGATCAATGCAAAATACAAACTGTGAATCTTTGCAGGATTTATCTCTTTAGACAGAGTAAAAGATACTTTATAAAAATATAATGAAACAAGCAAAATCAATTAATATTGCTTAAAGTTAAGAACCCTACAGTTAGTAAGTTAAGCATATGCATTCCCAACACCCCACTCTGGCCCTGATAAAGAGCCCAGATGTCGCCTGCAGCACAGTGTGTAGTTACTTGCTACCAGAAAAAATCACGAAATTGACGGCCTTCACATAATACCCTATACGTCGTTGCCGTCTGTCCGAGTGGAAGCTGTTCGCACCATATATGAGAGGTAGTGTGCACTGGTCATACAACTGGAATCAAGTGTACTATTCATAAAGTACCTAGATGAATGGAAAAACCTGCAGAATGATTAGAAGAGAAAATATGCATCATGTTGACCGACTACGAATAGTCATAGGTCTGCAAGAATGGACAAGAGTTAAGGAGACGTAGCTGCAAGTTCATCTCGCTAGGCAAATCAATGAAGCCATGGAGCACTAAGCCTACTGACTCTCCATGAAGACAATGCAGTCATATCTCTGTGTTGTCACCGGCATCTGATGTTGAGGCTGATCATCTCAATAACAGAGGAATGACTGATATGTTCGTATTTGGTTGGCATATTTCAGACTAGGTTCACTTGGCAAAGACATCGATAGCTTTCGACTGGCGGAGTCTTGCACACCCTCAGGAAGACAAAGTTATAATAGCCTAATTTCCAGAAGCTGGGAAAGTATTCAGGGTCTATGAGCGTTGCACTCAGATTGATAAGAGGAAAGATGAGCAGTTGCTGTGCAGGTACTTAGTTAGTATAAGTATTAGATGTACTGGCCACGGAAACTCACGTGGGATATAAATAAAAGAGTTCCTCCCCAGCTATTTAGTTGAAACAACAACGGAGATGTCACGATTCTAGACTGACTTAGCTATTTCGCACTATGACTCAGGTACGAGTCATAGGGTTTCATTTGTTATATAGTTTTATGTTATTGATTGTATGCGCATGACCTGTTTAGAGGTCATGAGATGTTTTACATGACTCACAGTTGTGAGTCATAAATTATTGTTACGCGAATGACCCATTTTGGGTCATATGATGTTATATTTTCACATGAGTTGCGCTAGCAACTCATAGTTATATGGTTATTGTGCAATAACTCGTTTGAGTCATAGGATGTTACGCGAGTATATAAGTCACAGTTGTGACTCATAATAGTTATTTGGATTTGTAAGCAGGTTGTGGGAAGACCTATATAAGGATGGACTTGGGTAATGTAGATAGATCTTCACGCAACCATCTAAATTATTTCCTATCTATAACTTTACGAATATAAAGAATATTTACTCTTTAAAAAACGAATATCCTTCCTATCTTATAAACGACATAGTTAATACTATAAGACTTAAGAGTTGAACGCAACTCTTAAGAATAGTATACGAAAACTATACGATAAGGAGTCGCCGCCTGTTGCGAGGTAGCCAGATAAGACAGATCGACGAGGGATCTTAATATTTGGTTGCGTCTTAAAGCAACATACAACGATTCAACACGGATTATACATTTGACGACGACCTCAGATTAGGAGGACTATCAGAAGCCCTCGGAAGAACTGTCTTCCAGTTAGGAAGAACACCAAGTCCAGTTTCAGAAGAAGAGCGATCAGAGTTTGATTCCTCAACCTCAGACGACGAAAGCGAAAGAATGTCAGCCATTGGACCACCACCAGGCCCACCGGGGCCATCTCCAGATGCACCCGCACTGCCGCCTGAACAACCAGAACTGTCACCAGCACAATTATGACAAGTTATACAAGCACTGAGAGAGTCCAAGCCGAAGGTCAAACAACCAGAAACTTATTCTGGCGAAAGAGCCCAACTGCGAAATTGGATTGCGGAATTAACGATATATTTCCGCGCGGTGGGGTGGGACGGAGGACACGACAACGAAAAAATCGTCTACGCCTCTAGCTTGCTAAGGAAAGACACAAGCGTGTGGCTTACCCCTTATACGGAAGGGATAAGGGACACCAGATGGCACGATCGGGATGAATTCCTTAGAGCCATCAGACAACAATTTGGAGAAGTTAATCCGAGAGGAGCAGCAAGGGTCAGACTCTGGGAAATGAAACAAGCAAACAGAACGATGAAAGAGTACTGGAATGAATTCCGACTGGCCCAGACTGAAGCTCTACTAGACAACGCCACAGCAGGGGAATGGCTGTTTATGGGAATGTCTTCCCAGTTGCAAGAAGAATTCAAATACTATAACGACGAAGTGGACGATGCTGAAGAACTGGCTGATTGGGCTATCCGCAAAGAAACGAAACTGACCGCAGTAAAGCACTTGCAAAAAGAAAGACAAAGCGGTACAACAACCGAGACAGTACCAAGAAACAACAATGGGGCCTTCAAGACAACAAGTAACCAACCCAAAGGAGACTCAATGGACTTGGAAGCCAACCGAAGAAGACCAAGGAATCGGTTTTAGTTCCCAAGGATATCCCCAGCCGAGTACAGAAAGAGACGAATCGAAAATGCATGTCTACGTTGTGGAGAACAAGGACATTATATCGCCAACTGCAACAAGAAAATAATACAGCTAAAAGAAACCACGGCGGAAAACGATAAAACAGAGACTTTAAACGATCAAAGTCCCCAGTAAGGAGTGGTCTGAGGGACAAAGACATCGGCAAAGCCACGAGATTAGCACAACTATGGACGATTTTGAATATGGTACAACTCTATACCACGGACGATAATGATTCCGATCATCTAATGATCAAAATATATTTATTCATGCAAAATGGAACCACAGATATCAACGCCATGCAGGACTCAGGAGCAACAGAAGACTTTATCGACAGAGGGTTCTGCGAAAGTCGACACTTACCCCTAAGAAAGATCAGCAAACCAAGAGACATATACGTGGTCAACAGAGAAAAAAGCAAAGCAGGACCTATTACCCATATCGCAGAGGTAACAATGGAAATCGAAGTACACAAAGAAACAATAGTATTCCAAGTAGCCAACTTGCAGAAGCATGAGGTTATACTGGGAATGCCATGGCTCTGAAAACACAACCCAAGGGTCGACTGGGCAAAAGAAAAGATATTCTTCGATAGCGACAGATGCGCTAAAGAATGTCTAATGGTCTCAATAACAATTGAAATGACTACCGAAGAGATAGCCCATTGGGTAAACAGACAAGCAAACATATCGGAAGCGATATGTACGAACGAAGACCTTCAAGTTCGGAGGATGAACCCAGAGGCCAAGATACCTGTCAGAGGATCGGCAAGAGCTGCGGCTCACGACCTGCATAGCATGCGTAGTACGACTGACCCAGCCAAAGAACAGACTATGATCAAGACAGGAATAGCGATAGGACTACCAGAAGGCACCTATGCAAGGATCGTACCAAGACGTGGATTAGCCATGCGATATGGCATTACTACGGGAGCAGGAGTGATCGACGCAGACTATCCAGGAGAAATCCAAGTCCTAATAATAAACCTGAAAGAAACAGACTATACGGTCAACAAAGGCGATCGAATAGTACAGATGATTATCGAAAAGATAGATACCAGGACACTTAAGGAAGTGCAAGAACTGGACCAGACAGACAGGAGCACCCAAGGGTTCGGAAGTACCGGAACAAACTGCTTGCCAAACATCCAAGAAAAAGGCATGGATATCGATCTTAGATCAGTAAAAACCTTCGGAAGACTGTATCAATAAGGAGAACAAACTGGCATTTTGAAATGGGAACCTGAAAGCAAATGACCAATGAGAGCAGAAGCCTCTACCCTCAGTACAAGACTAGCGGTCCAACAAGAAGTGAAAAAGAAGAAAATCACCTTAAGACAACCTATCCCCAAGGAATACGACGACTTTTTCGACAAGTTTGAGGAAGGGGAACGAACGGACCTTCCCGAACACCGACCAGAGGACCACCGCATAGAACTCGAAGAAGGAAAAACCACGCCTTTTATGAAACTCTATCCGTTAAGGGATGAAGAGTTGAAAGCATTAAGAGATTACCTAGACCAGAATCTAAACAGGGGATGGATACAATGGTGATCGTCATCAGCTGGAGCACCAATCTTGTTCGTCAAAAAGAGAGATGGAGAACTCCAGTTATGCGTGGACTTTCGAGGACTAAACGCCGTATCTAAGAAAGACCAATATCCACTACTATTGATTGACGAAGCACTCGTCCGACTCGGGAAGGCAAAGTACTATACGAGATTAGATATCAAGGACGCCTATCACAATATCCGGATTGCAAAAGGAGACGAATGGAAAACAGCATTTCGGACAAGATATGGACTGTACGAATACCTGGTTATTCCTTTTGGATTAACCAACGCACCAGTAATCTTCCAACGATGGATCAATTCCAAACTCAGTCAATTCCTGGATATATGTTGCATCGTCTATTTAGACGATATACCCATATATTCTGAAACTATGGAACAATACAAACAGGATATAAGGCACATCCTACAGGCTCTCCGAAACGCAAAAATCAGGCTCAAATCAACGAAATGTAAATTCCATCAACAAGAAACGGAATACTGAGGATTTATAGTAAATCCAGAAGGAGTACGAGTGGATCCAGTCAAGACATCGGCAATAGACAATTGGAAACCACCAAAAGCAGTCAAAGGAGTACAAAGCTTTTTAGGCTTTTGTAACTTTTATCGAAGATTCATCGAAGGATTTAGCAGGATAGCTAAACCTTTATATGATTCAACAAAGAAAAATATCCAATGGAAATGGGAAGAGAAACAACAAATCGGATTCGATGAACTCAGGAAAAGACTTACCACGGCACCGATATTGCAACATTTTCGACCAGAACTCCCTATCATGATCAAAACAGACGCTTCCAACTATGTATGCTCTGGCATACTATCACAGCTCGGTACCGATGGGATATGGAAACTGGTGGCATTCGGATCCAAGACAATGACGAAAGCTGAATGCAACTACGACATACACGATAAAGAACTATTAGCCATAGTTCAAGCGCTTAAAGCATGGAGAAAATATGCACTTGGAAGCCAAGAAGAAATAAGGGCGATTACCGACCATAAAAACCTTCTTGCATTTACCACCACCAAAGAACTCAATCAATGACAAGCACGATAGAGTGAAACTCTGTCTCAATACCATATCAAGATCTAGTATCGACCTGTCAAACAGGGAAGCTAGCCAGACGCCCTTACCAGCAGGGAAGAAGATATACCGACGAAAGAAGACGAATGAAACCAACAGGAAAAGCAGATTTAACTACCCAGAGAAAAGTATTTCAAAGAAAAAGAAGACGATAGTGGATACGAATCCATAAACGAAATCCAGACAGGGACACTGTCAGATGACCATTATACTCAATGGATACAAGTCGAAACCGGAAATGAACAGGAATCTTCAGAGATCATCGATGCACTACGAAAAGGCCAAAAAGAAATGAAAGGCGTAGCCCTGAGACTATGCAAACAAGATAACAGTTATATATGGTACGATAATAAGATATGGATTCCGAGCAACGAAAAATTACGAACTGAAACGATAAGACGCAGCCACAACGTCCAGCAAGCAGGACATGGTGGAACGACTCAGACAACGGAACTTATTACAAGATCATACAACTGGCCGGGTATGAGAAACGATATTAAATGATACGTCAAAAACTGCGAAATATGCTAAAGAACGAAAGCCGTACGTCATGCACCATATGGACTACTGAAACCTCTCGAAGTTCCCGGAAGTTCCTGGCAATCTATTGCAATGGACTTTATCACTGGACTCGTAGAGTCGAAAGGTTATGACGCCATATGGGTCGTTGTAGACCGCCTGACGAAAATGGCACATTTCCTACCATGCAGAACGGACATGGACATGAATCAGTTTTTTCATCTGTTTAAAGACCAAGTCTTTAGATTGCATGGACTGCCACAAGATATCATATCCGATCGAGGATCACTATTCACATCGGAAATGTGGAAAGAAATCACACAACAATTAAGCATCACAAGACGCATAAGCACTGCATTCCACCTTCTGACTGACGGGCAAACGGAAAGAACCAATGCAATACTAGAACAGTATCTACGAGCATATGTGAACTATCAGCAATATGATTGGATGCAATATCTTACATCGGCTGAATTCGCATATAACAACGGAAAACAAGAAACAATTAAGACGACAGCCTTTCATGCGAATTATGGATATGACCCAATATTCTATCTGGCAAAGTACGAAATACCGGCAAGGATAACGCAAGCTCAAGATATGAACAAGCTGTATGACATATTACGAGAAGAAATCAATTATGCACAGCCACGGCAAAAACGAGTCAGCCGACCAACAACAGAAACCAGATCCAAACCACGTGGTCGGCGATATGGTGTGGTTGCTGCCACGCAACATACAAACCACAAGACCTTCGAAGAAACTGGATTATAAAAAATTAGGACCATTCCAGATAGTCTAACGGATAGGCCTTCGAGCATATAAACTCAACCTTCCACGCTCAATGAACAACACTTATCCTATATTCTATATCAGTCACCTCGAACCATACTACGATAACTCCTTTCCCTCACAAAAGAAACTTCCCCCTCCAGCTATAGAGGTCGAAGGCGAAAACAAGTACAAACTGGACAAGATAGTAGATTCTCGTCTACACTACAACAAACTTCAATACCGGGCCAAGTGGACCGGTTATCCTCCTGAACACGACCTCGAGTGGTACCCTGCCACCAATTTCAGTAACGTAAAAGATGCAGTTCAACGATTCCACCAAAACCACCCCCCGAAGCCCAAAGAGGATTAGTTGGGCTGACGGATGGGGAGATAATGAAGAATTCAAAAAGAAAGTCAAACAAATCCAGAAAAATAACGAACATGACGGACTACATTTTACCTTTTGCTATGACAATTACTATCCAACACACTTGGACGAAAAGAAAAACCGTGACCATTTCCCCACAAGGGAAAACGCTACAAGATCTTCCCCTCCTTAGGAAGAAGGATGGATGGAGATCGATTGGAAAGGGAAACCTCCCCCAAATACCTAAAGGACCTCGACACAAACGCATCAACTGGCGGGATTGCATGCGCAATCGCTGCCACTTTCATGCGAAACAACGAAACAAAGACAACTGGTCTCAGGGGACGAGACCAACGACGGAAGGGGGGGATAAAAAACACTCTGAAGAGGTGGAAACTCTTCATACATTGATCACGGAACTGGAGGTACAGGTTAGAAACCTCCAACGAACCTTGGACGAAGAACGGAAACGCCTCTCCAACTCCCAAAAGTACGTTTTGGGAACAACAACCCGCGTAGTCACACTGCAAAAGGAAAACGATGCCCTGAAAAGGGAACTCAAAAAAGAACAATTCGCTGGCAAAGAGGAACGCGAACGAGTCAGATCGATAATAAACAACACTGAAAATCTCCATACGAAGATGACAGAAGACTTCTACGGAGCAAGATATGAGAAAGAAAAACCAGAGGAACCGAGACATCGGACTCCAATGGTTTGGGAATACTGTTAAGAGGAGGAAACAAACGCTTGGCCATATGGGACTATGGCCTAGGGGAGAGGGGAGCTAATGTCACGATTCTAGACTGACTTAGCTATTTCGCACTATAACTCAGGTACGAGGCGTAGGGTTTCATTTGTTATATGGTTTTATGTCATTGATTGTATGCGCATGACCTGTTTAGAGGTCATGAGATGTTTTACATGACTCACAGTTGCGAGTCATATATTATGGTTACGCGAATGATCCATTTTGGGTCATATGATGTTATATTGTCACATGAGTTGCGCTAGCAACTCAGAGTTATATGGTTATTGTGCAATGACTCGTTTGAGTCATAGGATGTTACGCGAGTGTATAAGTCACAGTTGTGACTCGTAATAGTTATTTGGATTTGTAAGCAGGTTGTGGGAAGATCTATATAAGGATGGACTTGGGTAATGTAGATAGATCTTCACGCAACCATCTAAATTATTTCCTATCTATAACTTTACAAATATAAAGAATATTTACTCTTTAAAAACGAATATCCCTCCTATCTTATAAACGACATAGTTAATACTATAAGACTTAAGAGTTGAACGCAACTCTTGAGAATAGTATACGAAAACTATACGATAAGGAGTCGCCGCCTGTTGCGAGGTAGCCAGATAAGACAGATCGACAAGCGATCTTAACACATGATGAGGAGTCAGAGTCACCTAATGGAATTGCAGTATCACCAGCTTTATGGAAAGCAAGGCAAATTCTCTCCAAAATCCGCACATCCAACATTCTCAGTGAAGCTTTAGAACGAGAATGTCAAGCTGTACGATTAATTCTGCTCAAGCCACTACTTGATATGAGAGTTCAGTATGTTTTCTATTGGTTATTTCATTTTTTCTAAGTCCTTTTATATAAGTTCACCCAAATCTAGATTTATATATATTAAGAATACTTATGTTGATACATCTAAGTGGAATTCAACATACACTATGCTTGAGAGGTTATTATATCTTCGACCAGCAGTTGGTAGACTTACCTTATTTGAAGAAAGGCTTTCCGAGTTTACCCTAAGTAAATACGATTGGAATATGCTTTCAAGTGTTAAAGACATTTTGCATAGCTTTCATGACTCGACCACACTCACCTGAGTGCAGTACAGTACCCTACACTCCTCCTTCAGTTACCATATTACGAGCTCCTGCTACACCATCTTCGATACCTAAGATCAGAGGAGTAAGACAAAAGTGGATCATCCAGCATCCTGTTCAAGGCTTGCGATGCCGGTTTTACTGTTCTTAATAGCTACTGGAACAAATCTGATAAACAAAGTACTTTGTCACTAGCACTCCTACTGGATCCATGGTGCAAATCAATAACACTCGGACGACTAGGGTGGACTGACCGCTATATCCACCAATCAATCCGTAACTTTTACTGAATTTATGGTGAAAAATACGCACCACAAGTACCATCGAGGCCAACAACACCAGAGTATACCCAGGAGAGCGAAAACAATGATCCCTTAACAGAATTGCTTAAGATAACTGAAGTTACTCCTACTCCTTCTGAGGTAGAAGCAACTTCTCTTGCCTTGAATCCAGCTGGTGATTCCGAGGCTAACGTCTATTTATCCCAGCCCTGTGAAGAGCATAAGGTTAGGGTTATGCTTTGGTGGAAGGTTAATAGCCATCGATTTCCACATTTATCTTGTATGGCACAAGATTATCTTGCAATTCCAGCAAGTAGTGTTCCCTCAGAACAGCTTTTCTCCCAGTAATTACCCCATCTTTATTAATTTATTTCATTATTTGCATTTACTCATAAGTATTACATACAGTGCTGGTGACATTATTACCAAAAAGCGAAATCGAATGGGACCGGCAGCAGGCCCTACTTTGGTTCTGAAAAGTTGGCTGGGTTTACGGGAGGTGGAAGATTGGGAACTTAAGTTGGATGCGGAGGAGGAAATACAGGTGGAGGAAGTAGATAGACTCTTCCGTGAACATTCAACTTGAACTTGATTTGTTTTTTTTCTTTAGTTATCTAAACATTTTATTCTCCACTCAAATCTACTAAATCTTTCTTCATAGAACTTCAAGCTCTACTTGCTGGCATGTGATATCTTGTATCGATTGAGATATTCGGGCTCGAGATATTCAGGCTTAAGCTAGCTCTAGCTTTCCTCCACGAGCCTATATCTGCTAGGCTCGAGCCCTGTAGTAAAGCTCGAGCAGCTTGAGTCTCTTTGCTAATCAGCCGAGCCAGCTCGAGCCCACTGCCAGGCTCGACTCGAGTCGGCTCGTGATAAACACTAGGCCGAACGCCACTCTATTGCGCTGCTCGGAATGGGCACGAGGGAGTGGTCAAAATACTTCTTGGACGGGATGATGTCAACCCCGACAAACCAGATAAGGCTGGCCGAACAGCACTCTTTTATGCCACCAAGAGTGGGCACGAGAGAATGGCGAAAATACTACTCGGACGAGGCGAACGTCAACCTCGACGAACCAGACGTGTAAGGCCAAACACCACTCCGGCGGGTTGCTAGGGGTGGTCGTGCGGGGATTATGATAAAAAGGCGAAAGATAAAAATGGCCAGAGCCTACTACCGGTACCTGCATGAGGGATATGGGGCAAAAGCCAAAATGGTTGCTGTTATATACCCAAAACGAATGATGTCTTTACTTCGCAACTATGATATTGAAACTTACTTGTGCCCCTGTACCACGCTGTGATAACCTTGGTAAAGGGATCGTTTTCTTAAAATAAAATAAAAACCCCAATACCCAGATACTACTTCCCCTCTATTCCCAAACACTGTCATCCTGCAGAAAACACAATGGAAGTAATCATGGTAGGGAAAAACGGAAAATACATATTTACCAAAAGCACATGCTAAACGCCCCCTCCACGAAAAGGTTCCCTACTCGAGTACAGTACAGTACAGTACACCGCAAAAAGAATTTGTAATACCGCAACATTATCAAAGCCACATGCAGAGCAATGCCCGAAACGGAAATGAATTCCCAACGTAGAACCTCAACGCCCAAGCTACGCCATATGCTCTGCCTGCATCCGGCATTCCAGTACCCAGAACAACGAAAGCGTGATTTAAAAATTTGAAAATATAAATATGAAAAAAAACCCAGATTTCCCCACAGCTCCCGAGAAAACCCCACCCCACTCCCCACGCGGCAGGACAACCAAATCAGCCAGACCATTCTAGCGCATCGAGAACAAGGGCCATCGCATCGCAATCCGCACGTGATGGGTCGTGGGCGGCCAAAATTTCGTGGGATCACTGCAGCCGTAATGTACCGTATCGTGCTCGAAGTGCTGCTCGCATAATCTTACCCTCCTAGTAGCTGACTAACCTGTCATACATGCCAACCCACACTCCGTTCGCCCCCCCACCCCCTTCACATGCATTGAACCTCTCTCATCCACTTGAATAACTAGAATCACCTAATATCACTCGCCAAATTCGTGGGTGCTTACCTGCCCACCGCACTTACCCACCTCGCTTGGCTTCGCCTTGCCACGACGAAGCCCACTTGTTTGGTATCCTGTGTGCAGCCGAGCGCGTATCTATCTAGCTTTTGATTGAGTGATTTAGGACTCACAGTTATGATGTGGCATCACGCTAGCGAGGGGCGAGGTAACGCGGTAGTGAAGAAATGAAAGTAATATATATCCGAAGAAAAAAAAGAATGTATAGTACAATCCCGACCCGGTCCTGTCTGTGCTGTTCAATGACAAAGACGCAAGTAGATGGGTCGAAAAAAAAAAAGAAGCAAAACTCCCCATGCCCAGCGCAAAGAACGAACATAGTGCCCACCCTCTAATAAAACAAAATAAAATCAAGCCCGAATCAAATGAGAAAAAAAAGGAAAAAGGAAAGATCCGCATCAGGCATCAACCATCGCTTTTATCTACTGCATCCATCTACCAGACGCACACCCCTATTTACTAACCACGCTAACCAACTCAGACAACACGCTTCCTGCTTAGCAAAACCTCCATCCCTAGCATCTCGGTAACAAGCGTATGATACTCCACCGGCTGCTTAACAACGCGAATATCGAACTCGCGAACCACAGCAGCAGTGAACTTCATCATCATAAACATAGCGAGATGTCTCCCAATGCACACCCTCCCACCAGAGCCAAAGCTAAGCCATCCAGCCTCGATGTAGTTTTTCATACTACGCTTCTCACCTTCGAGCATCTCAGTCGGATGGTCTTCAAGCCAGCGCTCGGGGCGAAACTGCGCCACGTCCGGGCCGAAGTAGCCCTCATCGTAGTTGACCTGGTAAGCAGCCATGCCGACGTTGTAGCCTGGCGGGATGTGGTATTGGTGGAGTTGGCAGCCGGACGGGGGAACTATGCGGGACAGGGCGAAGGCAACGGCGGGCGAGAGACGTACAGCTTCGCGCACGGCAGATTCGAAGATTGGGTACTTGTTTTGGCGGTTGTTGTAGCGGAGGAAGTCTTCGAGGCGAAATGTGTTGTCCGTTGTCGTGAGCTCCTCGCGAACTTTTTGCAGGGTTTCGGGGTGAAGGGCGAGTTCATGGATCAGCTTTACTTGTGTATGTGGGACTACGCCTACTGCACCCGCACTGTGGAGGATTATTAGTCTCGCACAAAATAGAGTTTGAGGGCGTTGGATTGTATACATCAAGTTGAAGAGTTGAATGGTTGTGCCTTCCGCTTGGTTGCCATGAGGATAGTGCTCCCTCATCTTACTCTGCGCATTATAAAACTTTGCTAATAGGTGTTTGGGATTCTTCTCCTTGAGGGATTTGAGATCCGCCTATTCAGTAACCGTCAGCCATCATCCTTCAACCCAAGATTATGAGGGGCACTGACAGTCCCAGTATCAAAAGTAAATGTCGGTAAGAGCAACACATTGCGGTAAAGATTGATCAAAAACCTGAGCAAAAGGTTCTGACGGATGGCACGGGAAGTAGCCGACAATACCCATGGCAATGGCATAAGAGAACCAACGGTTTTGATAATAACTCTCATTCCATAGGCTGTGTCATTGGCATCTTTACCAGCAAGGCAAAACCCCGCAGATTGGTCAATCGTAATTTGTGCAACCAAGTCCAAAGCGAAGAACTCCGCCCAGTCAACCATCTTGCAAGAAGTTCCGGTCTTTGCATGATGCTTGTCAAGACCTTCAATCAATTCGTCCACGGCCTTTCCGCAAAAATCAATACAAAAACTCCTAGTCAATTGAAAGATCAAGAGGGAAAGAAACCTTATCAAAATTCCCCTCAAGATTCAACAACCCCTGTTCCGAGTAAAAATGAGACATATGATACTTTCCCAGCCGAGCCTTCTCAGGATCTTGCTCGAAAATAAAGCTGAAATCCTGATTGATTGACCCAGTCTCGTACGAGTGCGACTTCTTGAAGAACGTAAAGTCCTTCTTATGATTTTGAAACCCATAAATCACATTCCTGAGACCAGGATCCGAGACGGAGATATCGTTCGGTGCAATCCACACTATTGGGCCATACTTCTTGTGCAGGTCCATCAAGTCCCTATGCCAGGTGTGACGCATGACATAGTACCAACGATAAGCATTCGTGAACTGGCCTAGAAACGGGCCAGGGATTTTTTGCTTGCGGAAGGGACTCGTTAGGTAGGCGTGCGTCCAGTAAGCAAGTGCTAGGATAAAGATTCCAGCGAGAAAGCAGAGTTTGTGTTGCATGAGGCCGTATACAGCCCGACCAAGGAGATTCGAGAACATCGTGGGCAATAGGAATAGCGAGAAAAGATAATTGAACCTAGTGACCTTTTCGGAATCGATGGGATAGCGGGAAATAAGCCCTGGAGTGAGAACATCTGTTAGGATTATAGAAGCATTTTATAGGGAGAGGGCATACGTTTATGGGAAAAAAATCACAAGGAAACAACCTCGACCGGGCGAGTGTAGAAGAAGGTGGGGAAAGAAAATGCAGGAAGGAGGAAGAGGAAGAGGTCTTGCCCGAAGAAATATGCAGAAGAAGGAAGATAGAAACGAGGGTGGGAGAGGGGTGAGTGGAAAAGTGGTGGGTATAATATGTGCCGGCACAGCACTGATGACCGAGCTGCGAGGAAGGGGGAGAGAGAGGGTCCAAGGCCGCGCAGTACAATGGTAGCCCTGGGACCAGCCGCGACGGACCTAAACCCCCCCCATAAAAGGATAGAAATAATCCGTTAGCAGCCATTCTAATGCCCGGTGCGCAGAGTGATCCAGCACCATACGGCATGGCATGTTGGCTCTCATGCCTCCTCGTACCCACGGCATGCCGGTCTCTTCCCCCCAGATCTCAATCGCTCACTCATCCACGCATATAGTATCGTCGCCCCAATTTATTATTACACCTGCAAGCCATCATTCCGGCACATCATCAGTTCAGTCAGCGATTGCACATTATAGGCCAAGGCCATCAATGTCACCGCCGGACAGGTAGGCTAGGTCCACAATGAGCACCGTTCGCACAGGCAGGATCGACCTGCAGTTTTATGGATACAACCCCAAGCTCTGGAAGGAATTCTACTCACCTCAGAACCCAATGGTTTCACCCAGAAAAAAGCACCGTTTCCCATACCGGCAGCATTACCTTTTTTTTTTTTTTTTTTTCCTTCCCTTCCCGACCAGGCTAACGCGCCCTGTTTTGAAGGAGGGGATGTGAAGGCTCTCGAACCGCACGATGGGATACAAAACGGTTTGCCCAATTTCCAAGTCCCCTTGAACACCAGTGCAAGTCAAGGGACGCGGTGGTGCGGTTCTCGAGTCTCAGTTGCAGTCCCAGTGCTGTGCCACCCCCAGGCCCAAAACAAATTTCAACAACCCACGTTAGATCCCGCTCCACGTTGCCCACAAGAAAAGGGTATATAAAAAGCAAAGAAAGAGGAGAATGGAACCCCAACCAACCAGGGAGAGTACCGCACTGCACGATACTCAGCAAAATGAAATCCCCAACTTTTTGCTTTTGTCTAGGGTATATTTCAAGAGTTAATTGGAACTCCGGTTTCGCCCCAGAGGGTGGTGCAGAGCCCAAGGAAGTAGGTGAGTATCCATAGCGGTGAGATTTGTAATGGACGCGCATATGTTAAAAGTATTTCGCGCATAGCGTTTTACTCGTACCGGTATCTGCTCGTTCTACACGTTTTTTTTATTTATTTTTTTACCTTTCTCTCCCACGCGAGTAAAACGGTTTTATCGATGACAATGTATGGGTGTCGAATAATGTCGTTCAACATCGCAATCCGAAGTTAATATCGGTGGACAAGGGTAATACCTTGTCCATGCAGTATGATAGGATGTTCGTACTTGTGCGGTGCTGGGGGAGTCTGAAATCGACCCACAACAAAGGGGCCCCCAACAACGGCCGTGTTTTTGGAGGAGGAGGAGGAGGAGGTGGACCTTCTCCATGGAATCACCCAAAATTAGCCCCATCCTCGCTTCAATGTTTCTCCATTCGCACCCACTGTATCACAATAGGAAGCGGGAAAAGGGTGAACGAGAGCCTCGGTTTTTGGCGTCCGGGCACCACACAAACACAATGGGAAACGCCGCGAACAGTTCCAGCAGATGCAAACTCCGCACTCGCTAAGAAAGGCCATACTAACCCGGGAGCCCAACTGAATATGCCCTTCACATGTCGGCTCCGCATCACGGATTCGTCCAGGCGAACTCTCGAACGGCAGAATAGGGGGGATAACCGTGGGCTGTGTGAGGAAAGAAAGAGGGAAAGAAATAAGTGTGAAGTACGAGTACAGTACAGGTACCACGAAAAAAGTAAAATAGAAGGAAAGAGGAAAGAGGAAAGAGGAAAAAAGCCAATTGTGATATGATACGCTAACCAGCCCTCCCCCTTCCTGCTCGTACTCGAGTACCTCCACCCCGTATTTGGACTGCCCGCGTTATAAGTTCCACTCAATTCTCCGTATGGACTCGGTTTCTGATCCCAACTCATTCTTTTCCTTCTAGGCTAACCTTAGCCGCAAGCGCTGTGGGTGCCAAATCGGCTTGACAGAAACCTTGTTCTGTCGAAGCTTATTGACTCCGCAGTCTCCACCCACTACGATTGTGCAAGTGCTGTACTGTACTGTACTGTACCGACCTTACTTCACCAAGACACACCATCGCTCCGCATCGGGAACGGCAATTTACCGCGCGAACAGGAAAAGAAAAAAGTGGAGAAAGAGGGCTACAGTACCGGTAGTCAGGCTAACCGACCACAAAACCACCGCCGCCCTACTACCATTCGAGTACGAGTACTGTACTACTACGTGTAGTTATAGCACAATACTCCCCCCAAATGCCTTGCTGGACTCCTCTTGTCCGACCTCGACATTGCCGTACAGTCACCTAACCAATCATGCGATGGCCCTCGCCCCTGTTTGTAGCTTTTGCCTGGCCGACTCTCACCTCTATGTACCAAATCCGGAAATGAACGGGTCCCAATAGCAAAGTTATTGGAGAAAAGCCCTGTGTCGAACTACCGGTACTCGTACTGTCCTTCTCTCTGATTCTGCGAGAGGCATTTCCGAAAGAAAAAAAAAACTGAACACATACAAATTTATGCCGAGCGCTACTCTCTTCGTGTGCATCATTATACTAAGCGAGAAGAAAAAAAAGAACGAGGTCGGTTTTGGGTGTCCGGCACTACACTTCCATAAACACTTGCATAAACACCGCTCTACATTGTTTCTTTTTTTTCTTCCTTTTATCATACAATATTGCAATTCCGACGAGGGAAACGTGGTCCACACGCTAGGGCAATAAATTTGTTCACCGAATGTCACTCGAAGATAAGTAGCTTACCGTGGACTGCAGGTTTCTCCAGGATATCGCACACTTGCACAGTACTTGTACTCGAGTAACCATAAAATGCAAGTAGGTGTGTGGCGAGGCACAGTACTTGTACTGTACCCCTATCGGGCACAGACAGCTTCTTTTCTTGGAAAACTCGTGACCGAGTGAATGAATGCATCCGTCTAACCCAGCAGCCGTTTCTTTCGCGAAGCAGTGTCAAGTTTCCCATAGTAAAATGCCCCCTCTACCGTGGTTATTATAGCTTATAATATTGGGTGGGACAAATTCCGTAAACAAGGAAGAAAAATCGAAGAAGCCCCCGGAGCCTAACCCCGCAAACCACGTGGATTAGATGAGAGGAGGAGCAGCAAACCCTCCAACTCTTCCTTCCCCATTTTCAGCGAGTCGAGATGCGATGCTGCGCACAGGTTCTAGCAGCGTGCTCGAGTAATGCTGTCCCGACAAGGATCAACCAGAGACGAAATCAATGCCATCACCCATGAAACTTTCGCCTCGCAACCAATCAATAGGCGGTTCCATAGGCAATCGGCCGAATTTCGGTGGAATCTGACATAAAATATCATGCCGGACCCGACCGGGTCCATGTGGCGTTTCTGATTTTGCAGAAAACACGCATACGGTACATCCAAGGTCTCTGCGCTCCAACTCGAGCCCCGTATGATATCAGCGCGGCGAGAGCGCTTGTCACGTCAGTAATTGGGGTGTCTGATGGGCACTGTGGTGGGACAAGCGTGCAATTCCACTGGTGGTAAATCCGGGTGGTGGAGATGCTCACAATGTTGGCATCAGATTCTTAGAACCAATATCTCCCGAGCCCTCCTGCAAACTCGGCGGAAAGTCTGTACGGTACGGTACTGTACTATACAGTTCCATCGTGCAATAACAAAACCCCGGTCTCGGGCATTAACTCCGCTCTGGGTTAATTGTGTGGTAAACCTCACCCATTGTCTTCAAGAACCAGATCTTGATAAGCCACAACTTCATCCCACCTCCCACATAATCTGATCATTAAAACCAAGAGCAAGCTGCGATACTATAGGTACAATTACCATTTCCCTCCGATTCCTCGAGTTTTGTGTTTGCCCAATTATAATCATCTCCACCCCGAAGTTGTATCATACTACCAACTTCCCCACTATTTCTCCACATATGCCAACCTAACACCCGAACTCCTTCCGATTGTAAGTCGTCTCACTCACAAACAAGGTATTTCCTTACCCGTGAATTTCGGGGTACCGATCTTTCCCCTATACCGTAACTACAAGGTCGAGCCCGCAGGTGGGCAAAGTGGAACCAAGGAAATCCGCATATGTGGAATGGAACAGAAAGAGCGCCAGACCGACCACGCCAATCCAGCATTACCGAATCGCCTAGTGTCAATCGGAAACCTTTCCTTTTTTCAAGGTGTATTCGGCCAGGTACATCAGCAGCCTTGATGACGAACGCAGCAACGAACAACACGGGGAAGCGGTATAGACCGCACGCCAGCCTCTACGCAAGGTAGCCACGGAGCACTGCAGCGTCCCGAGGAGGGAATTCAGCAGGTGAAGGCGAAACGAACCGCCAAACAAGGGTTTCCGTTTTCAATTCATCCAGATAGAGTTCCGCTGGGAACGGAAGGGATATCGCAGGTTGGAAGAGGAATCAACCCCCAGCTGCATATGTAGCCGCAACACCGGTACATGTTAATGGGAAGTATTTACATTTTCTGTCGCACTCGATTCCCTCATGACAGCTCCAATGACGTCCTCGTGAAGCTTATTCTAGCTCGTAATGCATGAATGGAAGAAGATCGATCGTCCCGTATTCTCAGCAAGACGGGTTCCCACAGTCCCCCCGGGTATCCGCTGCGGCGAGGTATCGGGCAGCTGGAATAAGGTTTGCTACGCGGACGGACGGAGTATGGCGTATGCACAGGAGCTGGCGGTATGCCGTCTCTTGCGGGCGGGAACTCGTGTCACAAGCCAGAATAGGTGTCCTCCATAACCTCCCGGCAGAGTCGGTGACGCCATGAGTACCGCACTCAGCTCGGATCTGGAAGCGTAGAGGTCTCACCCTGATGATATTCGAGGATTTTGCCTGGTCTCCACTTAGTTATGGGGGTCGAACTGCCGTCAGCTCCCTTCTGAGCGACCTGAGTCCTGAGCGGGTCCCATCTCGTGCGACTATTCATGAATACGACTTCCACCGCTACTTTCCAAGCGGCTGCTCGTAATCTCCCATCCGGTGCTATCGATCCGTCCTCGATCACCGGGCCCCTTCGAAGTCATGTTCAATTAGGCAAGAGACAGTAACCCAAGCCCAGGGTGAGGATCTAACGCCCGAGAATAAGTCATATAAACAGCTCAGTCGGCCGGGGATCGATGAAGAGAAGGAAAGGATGGCCGGAAGATCACTGAATGGGCGGGCAAACCGATAGCACAGATGTAGGGTGGGGGTACTGTATTTCCAATGCTGATACCCGAGTATTTGCTCTACGGCACCGCCAACGAAAACGTTATGTAAATACCACGTCCCGTAGCAATTCGGTAGCGGTAAATCCCCCACCTTCCAGCCAACACCGCTCAGTATGCAATACCAGTAACCCAATCCCAGAAGCGGTGACGCTATCCCAGGTAGCCCCGATATTCCCGACAGTGTATCGGACCCTCCTAGGACTCGGGGATACGCAGGCCGTCACACCTGTAGAGAACTGATCCAGTGAATAGGAAAAAACCAGCGGACTTTCAGCGGGGAATTGTCAGATCTTTGGCGGGGCCGATGTCCCACCATCAGACCGGTCAACAAGATACTTGTACTCTCGTTATTTACCAAAACTGGATTAGGGAAGATTGCCATTTTCAGCACAGAAACGGAATGAAAGGTTTCCCCCACCACCCTTCACGAAAACTCACTCGCCATCACCACACCCGCACTACTTCCACCTCCATCCTTTCCTATTTCCCCGGTTCCCCGTAATACATCCACCTCACCCATTCCCTACCCTCCCCTTTGGCCCTCTATCATTGGCCCCAGTCGTTCACCGTCACTATCGCGGCAGAGCCGTTGTGAGCGGTTGGTCCACTGAGGATAGCGCTGGAATCGGTGGGAGGATCAAGTTACCTTCTCAAAATACTGGTATGGGGAAGGCCATCCGGGGGCCGGCTATGTAGAGTAACCGAGTAGAGCAACGTGCCGATATATTATACACTTTAGTTGTAATGATAAAGCAAACTTGCCCCCTTGAGGGATCAGCAACCCCGGGAGCTGAGACAGCTATACTCGAGTAGTTTGGTTGATCCCCGTTCGGGCGTTAGCTTCCCGCCACGCATTTACCTGCCTGCGCTTTCCCCCGCTCTGCAGGTTCGGGAATAATTTATCGCTCAATGTGCAGGGTGCAGGGTAACATATACCCGAATCTTCATTCCTGTAGCTACAGCTGTCATAATTATTATACAACTAGGATTACAGCCCGTAGGCGCATATAGATCTTCGAACCACAGAAACATAAAGAAAAGACTCCTTGAGAAAAGGAAAAGAAAAGAAAATTCCCAGAAAAGAAATAAAATAATCCCCAACACCAGTGCAAAAAGAAACGAGATTGATTACTTTTTTTTTATCTTTGCAGTCGCCACTCATACTTCTCTCCGTAGCCTGTCTCATTGCCCGTCCGCGTTCCTTTACACTCCCGGCCTTACATCACCATGGTGCACCTGGCTGGATCCGGCAATGCTGGGTGTGTAGCTAAAGCTCGGATCTGTCCGGTCGTCGGGAAGTAATGGCTCTGTGCTTAATTGTGACTGCGGCGGGCGCGGGCGACTGTAGCTTGTTTGGTTGGTGCCTTGAGGTATAAAGGATTGGGCGTCCGGATAAGGTAGAGGAAAACCGGCGCTTTGTGGATACGGCTGGGGTGTGTATGCGGTACGGGGACTGTCTGCTCTTGCGGGCTCAGGGTGGTGGGGTAATTGCGATGAAAAGGGTCTCGACGTCCAGGAATCTCCCATGGTGTCTAATGGCTCTATCCTTGGATTGTCGTACATGCGTTCCGTCGGATCCTCCGTTGCTTCCGCGGGGGTGGGATGGTGTACTTGTAACCCTCCAGGCAGCGGTCCCAGGTCTGCTATTCCCATTGACGCGGCATCTCCTGCCAACCCTTGGCTTTCCTTCTTCCGGTTTATAGTCTTTTCCACATACCGATGTCTTTTCCTCCAGCCCCAAAGCATCCATTTCAGTCCTCTTGCTGTTGCACAAATGGTATCCCACGGATTGAAGGCATCCAACAGCGTTCTGAAAACAGATGTCTTCTGTTGAGGGCCATGGTCGAAATCCTTCCAGGCAAACGCCCACAAATGGAGAATGGCAAAAATGATCATTTCGAAGCAGATAAGTAGAGAATTGAATCCAACAGAAATGTCACCTTGCGACATAACCTTACTTGGCTTGATAACTTTAGCCGAGACGAGGAAATCTAACAATATCTTGGCAAATGTTAGTGATAGTACTCAAGTGTGAGATGTGGTGTGTTCATACCATTTGCCAGAAAGAGAAGAAAATAACTAGTTTTATGCAAAGTAGTTTAAAAAAGGGTTTGTTTGCTGCAAGATCCCGCTTGAGATCAAGGTAAAACGCAATGAGACAATACATAGCGATTGTCACAGCTATGACGTTGAAAATCATGCACCACAAATGAGCGAACGCCGGATGAAGTGAATCTTCACAGTAGTTTCCGGTAGCTTGCGTCGCCGTAGCAATTACAGTAGTTGCAACTCTAATGAAGATGTATTGAAAAACGCCCATCCATATCAACTGTATAGGCTATTGTTAGAATGCGCCACATTGGGGATCAAAGGTAATCGAACGTTAAACCATGTCAAACCGTTCCTGGGTTTCCGTATCTGCCGTTTGCTCATGCATTTATTAATCCACGTTATTGGCCAAGGCCACGGCTTCACATCCATTGTTGCGAAGAAATCCTTTTGCCCGTGGAGATCCGGCGCGATGTATGCGCACAAGAGGGTGAAGAATGATGCGATTGCGAAAGCTTCATAGCAATCCTAGCAATAAGTTAGATTTCGGATACCCAAATTGCGACATAAACTGTTCTCACCCGTGCCACTTCCCAATATATTGCATGCCAGTACCATACATATGAAAGCCATGAAGTTATAGCATAGATGGGAATCATGAGCAGGATGCGGATAATGCTGGCGGATTTGTTAGCCGGAGCACCGGTGAGTGACCCAACAGCAAGACTTACTGTCTCTGTTCATTGGGTTTTGTGTAATGGGTAGCGTGTCGGAATATCAAGAGAAACGAGATGGTTGTAGCTATGGTAGCGCAAGCCTGTAGACAAAAACCTCAAGTCAGTATTTCCCCCGCTTTACTCAACGCGTTCGCAGAGAACGAAGCCGAGCAATCGAAATAGGAATTGGGGAGTAGGCGCATACACCGCATATCATCCATCCTAAGGTATGCAGATTCAGGTTTCCCACGATCTTCTCCGTCTCCCCTAGATTAGCAAATGGTAGCCATAGAATTAGCAATCACCTGAGGTTCGAGGAAGGGACATCCCTCAGAAAAAGCTTACAGTGAGTTTCGGACAGGGTCGCGTTGCAGTGAACCATTATGAGGGTAAATCCCGTCACTAGCACGAGGGGGAAGATATTTAATTAAAAGTCTATGCTGTACTCGCAAAGCGTACAATACAGGAGAAGGAGGCCCTGGCCCGGAATCAGGAGAAAGGGAAGGTCGGTTGCCCAGACAGACACCCGATACCCTGGAGGAGAGCTGACTGTACGAGTAGGGTACAGTAAGATAGACAATCCCTCGAGCACAGTACTCGTACTCGGGTAGTCTATGATAAAAAGGGCACCATCTCGGGCCGCGTGGATTTCTTCGATTAGGTCATAAGTGTAATATTACATTCGGTCGACCCCTTTGAATTTTGTGAGAGGGGTTGTGGGGGCAGGGGGAGCGAAATTCGCACCCTCCTTTATTTCCGCCCTTTCCGCCCTGATTGGGGAAACAGGCTTGGATAAAACGGTCCATCTGTGGCTCAGCGGTCGGTGCCACTCTGGGGATCGCCACCAAATCTTACCATAAGGACCCACACTACCGGTATTCAGTGTGTAACTTAACGTCACTTCCTGTTTGAAAATGGTAGACTCGAGCAGGGCGATGACACGGTGCCCATGGTTTTCAGTGGCTCAAAGGTCAAAATTCGTCATTCTTGACCTGAACCTTTTCCTCCGTTCTCCGTACGGAGAGTTCAGCGCCCGCCAAGTTTCGCTAGTGCATCCAGGGGGACACAGTACCGCATTGTGAAGATGGTATCATACTATCATGCTGCGTGCATAGTACCCGTACTGTACTCGAGTACCAGTACAGGCAATACTCGTGGACTGGGCCCCGCTCAGCGGGGCAGTACCTTCAGCGAGGCGCGGTGTTGTCTGTCGAAGTAAATTAGTCTACTGCTATCAACTACAACAAAGCGATCTTGAAACCCGGACGACGATCCTTGCCCGTTAACTAGTTCAAATTTCAACCATTTTGCCAAGCCGCTACCCGACAGTAACAGTACGGGTATCAAGAGCCGAGGAGGCGGGTGACTAAAGTGCGGGGAATTACTTTTGAGAGAATTTATCCAAGGTACGGAGGCTACATCAGAGGTCAATCTATCATAGTTCCGCATACTGCAGTTCTCAGAAGTTGCGGCTGAACGTCAGCACGAGTACAGTACAGTAAGGATGAGTTACCTCAGTGCGGTAATGTGGGGCAGCCGAGTTAGTGAAAGGTCGAGCTCTAAGCATCCGACTATCTACCGTATGAGGCATATATCTGTCTCATACTCGGGGGCATGCATGCACGAGTATCCGAGGTCGCCTATCCCCATCACCGAGTCGGTTGACAATAATCTCACCTGTTCGAGTATTGTGCTGCGGTACCCCGGGAGGATAATTCTGGGGGGCATGACCAATAGCCGCACTTTTGTGGACCCGAAAATCAGCTAGTTTGCAATACGGTACCAGACTGTCAAGAGGCTCGCTGCCTCCGGCTCTGGCTGTGACCACTGCTAATGGAAATTGTGCTTCTTGCCTGTTACTGCATCTATCCCTCTGGCGACCTCGTGCATCGGGGGTCTAAGTTCGCAGGTTCAAGCGGTATCTGCAAAGGGACGACCCCGCCCCGAGCTATAAGAATACCGTTGAATACTTTGCCCCACAAAGCCACACGAATGTGGCTGAGGACACTCGGACGCGTGGCCTAAGGTGGACAATTTCGTCACTAATTGGACAGGATTATGCCTCACTCTCCGATATGATACCGCATTCCTCTTGTGTTTGCCCTGCTCCGAACTCTACCACCCTAATGACGCAGCCACCAGAAGACCACAATTTAGCCAAAAAAGAGAGGGTTATCGGAGGCAAGCTACACACTCCCTTTCTATAGGCGACCAAGTTGGAAACTCCTTTACCGTGCTCGTACTTGTATCGCCAGTACTCCACCAATACAAAAATCTCTTTTCGAACCTTCCAGATGATATGCCTCTGATCGTGTCTGCTAAAGGTATCCACATAGCGGCGCCCTTGAATGATATGAGATATTGCCACTCGTTCGGTTCACCACTACCGGCCTGAGGGGATGCAATTTTGTAGGCGTGCGAAATGCACGCATATATTTTCCATTTCTCAATCCCGCTTGAAAATTTAGCGTTATTTCGTCACTTTGATAGGATCTGCACGACATCCCGACACTAATTGCAAGGATGCTGCGTCCGATGTGTTGGTGGCGGAGTTTTATTATCAAATTTTCTGATCTACAACTGTAGATATGTTCGTCACGTGATGTCTGTCAGGAAATATTTTGTGAGCCTTACGGTATTGTTGCACTCTGCACAGATAAGGCACGTGACGGATACATCTACCGCGTGCACCTGCATTGACTCATCTGTCGATCGTGGCTTTCTAAGTTATGCCGTTTGCCCCAACGCTGCTTGTGGACCATCATACTCGTAGATCTCTATCATATCATATTAATAGATGTGCCAGACACTTATGACTCTGAGGCTTAAAGGGCTAAATCCAGTTAAGGCCCAAACGGTCAAGCACGACTGGAATTTGTTGTATCGGGGGTGCGAATTATCCCATGGTGTCCCATGTCCCCTTCTGACCAGTCATAGTTACTCACTCGCTTAGACAATTCATAAATTGTTGTATTATGGGCGGGGGGCGTGTCGAGTAGAAAGCGAGTATGTGTGCGTCAAGAGGGAAAAGGTGCAGGGAAGAGGGAGAAAGCAGCCGTAGTCTGGGAAACTAGAAAACAGGCGACTAAGCATAGCCGAATGGCCTCCAATGCGACACCATACCCGGGCATAGATAATCTCAAGCTTGCCGCCTCCCAAATTATTCCAGCGGCCCCAAGAGATATCGGTATTCAAGCATGCAAACTCCCCGGGTCACTGCTCGCGGGCCGTCCTCCGGTTCTTGCATACCCCACCGAACAATTTCCTGGAGGCACCTCAGAGTTCATCGCCTCAGGAGTTCTGACCGGTTTGCTCACTTCCGTAAATTCCGCGATATTGTACGGGGGAGGATGTGTCAAAAAGCTGGGAATACTCGCACTGCATGGAAGCGTCCTGATTCCACTATCTCGACATACCTTTCTCTTGACGTGCAGCTCCTCCTGACGGCCCGAAAACTCCGATGCATCATTCGAAAAAAGCCGGTTTGATTATCGGGATTGCTTACTCAAGTAAATTAACGCCAACCCGTTTCTTACTTCCCGGTGAAAGCCCCAACCGAAGCCGAGGAGGGGAGTGTCCCATTACCAGTATTACGGCGGAGTATCTGCTAACGGGTCTCACAACCACCACTTTAGAGCTTCGTTAGGAAAAATCCATTCTCTCGAGCCTGTGTTTTTTAGGCCTTTGATTGTTTGGGAGGCTATAAAGGACGTTCTTCCACCGTGTGAGAAATACAGGGCGGGAAAACCCATCTCTTCCAAACGGGAGCCCTTCAATCCCAGGGATGGAATTCCGTAGCTCTTTGACACCGCACCACGATGAGCAGATATGTATTGCTCCCGGCTTTCCGGACTGAGCTTCGTGGCAAGTCCCCGACCCACTGTCGCTGTACTGTGCAAGCACGGCAAAAATGGAGAGTTGCGGAGTGACGGACAGCAACACAAACGAGCCTCTAGGCTTGCAGGGGCGGGGGGCGCTTGTATCATACCGTGCTGAACCGTTCATACCAGTATGGGACGTTGACTTGGCACATGGGATCTCACTCGCTTAGTATGACCTTTATGACACATAATACCCAATGCATGCAATAAAGAGGATTGACGGGAGGTTAGCCTGAGAGTTTGGCATTGATTTTCGAATGAATTAATCCGCACCGGCACCAGCACTGGCACTTTCGAAGGCTCAAATCGATAGTATATGTACCTGGCTGGGTAATTTTTTGGAACAGAATTCCTGGCTCTTAAGTTAATTATGGAGAGTTGTCGAAAGATTGTCCTATCGTAGAACAAGGGCTTCCGCTCATCGCCGGTTGATAAATAAGCTGTGGCTGGTACTGCATCACAATCTTCATGATCCCTAAAGTCTCACCAATGGCAGACGCTGCAATTTATAAATAGTTTACATGATAAGCGGAGTGCGGGGTGCTAGCAAGAACTCCCGAATAGCTTGTGAATCTAGCAGAGCACCCAAAAAAGACCACAACTGCAATACGAAGCCCTCTATCATTCATTATAGTTCTCACCCCACATGAAACAACAAAACCAAGCTCCATAAAAAAAAAGAAAACTTTGGAGTGAGGGCAAAGGAAAAACATAACAACCTCCCCACACCCTACTGTCATTTTTCCTCCATAACCTCATGGAAAGCAAGGCTATCCGGCCGCTCCCTTTGCACTATCAGAACGATAGCCAGTGCTGCACGTTCGTTTGCTGTATGGTCTTTCTTGCAGATGGTAATTAGTGTTCGTTACGGGGCGGGGCGGGGAGGGTTTTGTCCTCGGGCCTCTGCCATTACGTGGGCCCGGAGGAGTATTTTGTAGGTCCTCCCTGCCCTGCACCCATCCGGGGTCCAACCCTGGTTTTTTTCCCGGACAGGCCCTGTTTCTTGCCACCTGGATTTAACAGGGGCCTGCCTGGAGCATAGGTGGGGCAGGGATAACCTAAAAAAAGTTCCACCCAGGACTAGTGAGCAGGCCAGGGCAGGGAACAGTGTTGGGACCTTCTGTTCTTTGGGGCCCTGGAGGCCCCATAATGAGCTCTAATGGCAATCATGCTATCATTTCCCTGCATGAATTTCGATGCCTTACAGTAGACATGCCAGTAGGCGACATACCAGGTGACATCTTTAGAAACCAAGATACACTTCACCACTTTCATCTTAAAAACTTCAGAGAACTCCACTGTCTCAGCAAGCTCATTGATTCCTGCTCGAACTCCAACCACAATACTATTCCCAATCTTTCTTGAAAGTCTGGCTTGATAAACAGTTCATTCTGCAACACATTATCAATAAGATGTACACTGCTGGGTCACTGTCATGTGGTATCATGTTTTAGGTCCCCAGCCATATGTCATCAAATTAGTACATATTTTAAAAATATACTACCTGTTAATGTTGATGTCACATTTCTATGAGTCTGTTAAAATGTTATTCAAATCAGAACTTGCATCATATTATGTGTCATGTGTTAGTATATATTATTGCATATTATTTAATTTGATTTTTATATTACTAAATTATTATATTTCTAAAACTTGTTCACATCTGCTAGAAACCAGAACTTGGATCATATGATTTATAAGATGATAGCATATTATATCCCAAATAATGTTAAGTCTAAATATTTACTTGATACTAGATTTTTAAAAACCTGTCACAATTTGAGAATCATATGTGGCAAAATCTGTATATATTTCAGTATAATTAAATGATACAATGGGCTGGTAACAAACACTATTTAAAATATAGTAAATAGAATATTAAAAGAAAAGCAACACTGAGGAACCTGTTGTAGGAGTTACATTAATTGCATGTAAAGTAAAAATTACTGAAATAATCATTGGCAAAAGAAATCTGAGTCTGTTGACTATATGCGATTTTATGCCACTAGATTATTTGACATTGTACTGCTTGAAGTTACTAAGACTTTAATCCAAAGAGGTTTAGCTGCTAACTTAAACTTGGACTATAATGACATATTAGAAAAAGAGATCAAAATCCTCAGGGTCATATATAAGGAAATAATTATTAAAAATATACAACTAAGAATAAGAAAAATACCTATAGTTTGAACTTATTGATATAATATATCTGAGAGTCTGAATGGTCCCAGAAGGAACCAGCCACAAATTCATGTTCGGCTTGACGTATATTACTCCCTTGTTTCTCACCACATTCTTTCTGACAAAAGTGTTGTACATTTTGCACTTTAAGTAAATCTAGGTCAGTACATAAGAGAAGTTGGTCTGGACACAATGGTTGAAGCAGATCTAAAGTGCCAATAACAGTTTCTGTAGTTGTACAACTGAATGACTTCAAAAGAATAACTTTTTTAATATACTCTGTTGATCATGGTTGATTTTATGACTTAAGTGTTACTTCCAGAATATTGTGTAGCTGAAACGTAGTTTGTTGAAATAAGACAAAGGATTTTCCAACAGTTAACAAACAGTCAGAAATAGAGATATTTTTATAACTAGCATACTTATTGATATAATGTAAGGGAAATAATTGCTACATCCAGTCTGAGAGCAATCCTTGAATAGAAGCTGATATTGTGCATATAGGTTGTTGATGTGATAGCAGGATTTCACTTTTCCCTTGTAGTTCTATGGAAACCAACTTTGCTAATGCTTTCTTTTGAAATAGTGCTCTCAATTTCTCACCAGCTTGAAATAATTCCCTAGTATCTGGGTTGACCCATTTTCCTCCCTTAAGAATGAGCTTCAGTCCTTCTGATGCAGCAAAGCAGTAAGCCAAATCCTTGCTAGGAGCTTGTTGATTTGTATGCTCAAGTTGTTGTCGCAGAGAACTGTTGATGGACTCTTCTTCTTCAACATGAGTATTGGCAAGTAAGCCATACTGCTGAATCCAAAAAGGGATATGTGTGAGAAGATGATACTTTGACTTGAGACGAGGATCAGTAATTGGAGGGGAAATGCATGTCATCCTACCAGTCCTAGACTGAGGCAAACTTATGTTGTGATCCCACATAACGCGATCACACCATTGATCAATTAGGTGTAACATTCGCTGTGTCAATACTTCTAACTCTTTTCTCCAATTGTCTAACTCCCTGATAGCTGAATGGTATAAAAGCTTGTTAATTTGTGAGACAGTTACCATTAGTTGAGTAATAATTACTAGATCTTGAGGTAGGGGAATTTCATCTTCAGACTCTCCATTAGCAGAGTTGAGTATTATCTTATGATTTTCTTGGATAAGAATAGTCAAACAAATTAGGGGAGAAATCTGGGCTAAAACTTTAAAATTTTTTCCTACAAATGAACCATGCCAGTGAATTGTACGTCGGCCTGTAAGTTGATTATCAAAGCCATCCCAATTCAAGCCATCTATAAAAGACTTTATTATATTAGAATGCTTTTTCAGGAATTTTGATTTAAGAAATGCTTGTGTAATGAGCTTCAAAGGTCCTAAGAGCCAAGAATGCAAGTGTTCGAAGGGCTGGTTTCGGCGTGGATCGAATCCTAGTAGAAAGTATAGTGGACTGATTGGTAACAAAGGACCTAACTTAAGTCCTCTAACATTTGAAAGATCATAGAATAGATTATTAATCCATGATAGAAGAATATTAAGAGTCTGATAAGTATCCCGATACTGGTATTGTTGGAAAACTGGATCTCTGGAACCATTCAATAGAGACTTTTGATTGAATAAGCAAAGTCTGCATGTGTAGTCAGACTTCCAGGAATGATTTGCAAGCTCAGAGGCTGCTGGATTATCTTCCTTAACCATCAATAGAGATTCAGTTATAAGAGACAACCTATTTCGTGAAGAGTCATAACCAATAATTCCACTTTGAAGTTCTTTGATTTCTTCAAGTGTCAGTCCGAGAAGTGCAATACCAAATGCATCTTGTGCGATACTAATAAATCACAATACTTGGCTCTTGGTACTTGTCTGTTCTCCTCATATGTTAGTAACCATTTAAAGTAGTATAGATAAAATTTATTATAAAGATATACCTCTCCTATCAACCCAGGATATGAAAGTAAGGTTCCTTCATGGGGATTCCATTTTTTTGACCGATTTCCACTTAAGCCATCTTGCCAGAGACTAATATTAACAACTCTGATCGGGAGTTCACCACCAATGCTATCCCGCATAGTCTTCATCTGTGGAGTAAGAAACAATGCAAACATCTCAGAACTTGAAAATGTTGAATAAGGTGTTCCCGTTATGACTTGATCTGGTTTATTTAAATGAATAACAGTTACATAGCCATCAGGAGCAGGATGACTTGTACTAGCATGATCGGATGAATATAATTGGTAATATGGAATTGATAGTGGAGTAGTACCAATCATTTCTCGAGGGTTACTGGGAACCAGAATGACTCTATCTTCAATCTGTTGTACCTCATAATACTTGAGATATTGTACTGTACAAGTATCATTTCGTGCCTTAAAATGACCACAGAATATGCCCCAACCTTTATTATTTGCTTTTTGGCCATTAGTGAATGCAGTATAAAACTCAATTATATCTCCAAACCAGATCTCTCTACCACTTGGAGCTCCATAAAGAGGACTTTGCAAGCTGGAAGTAGAACACCACTTGTTACCTGTGTATAAGCTATCAAATATACTTTCTGGTGAGTATTCAATATTACTTAAAGGAAATGTAGATCCTCTTAGTTTGACTTGACCTGACTCTTGAAGTACAGATGCAGAAACTTCGTTTGCTAATTCCATTCGTATCAGATCTCTAATACTGACACGGTAAAAAGGTTGTTCCTTCCCAACTTGGTTAGTTGTTGATTTGAAAACATTAGGAGTTGAAATATTTTTCTAGAATCATCGTATTGTTGATAGTGATGGAATTGGTGTTGGTATTAGTTCATGTAATACTGTCCACATAGCATTCAACTGTTTCTGAGAGAATGATAAGGTTTGTGACATTGCTAAAGTATAAAGTAATGCAAATGTTTGCGAAGGAAAAGGATGCCATGGACAGTTTTCATTAGTTGGTTCTGAAGTTTGAACATGTACCTTCTCATTTATTAAGTTGTACTGAAACCACTTACTTGATAAGTACTTAGAAAGAGAATCAGGTGAATTGCTTGCTTGATTATTAGTAACAAACAATTCATCCTGAATCTCTAAAGTTATACTCTCATCATCAGTTTCGGATTCTTCTAACTGCTTGTATGTCCTGCTTAGTGTATCAGAGTCTTCCCAATCATATCCTACTAATTGCTACTTCAAACAACTTGTAAGTCTTGAAGTAGATGTGTCCTGAGAAGTTGTACTCTCTGATACCAGCTCATATAGACATGTACTTTCATCCTGTAAACCACTAAGATGATATGCTGGGGAAGGTTTTGTATTTTCAATATCTTCCGAGTATATTTCTTCTATACCAATATCTCCACCATTATATAATTAGAATATATATACTAAAACAACTTTTGAATCTAATGGAAAGCTTACTGAGATCAGTCGGCCAGGGGAGTATATTGGCAACAAAGTTACTTGAATATTGTTCCTGAAGTGCAAGAAATGCAAGTCTGCGTTGCCCTTTTGAATCTGAATTGAGATAGGTTTCAATTCCCTCTGAAATATTATATATGTTGCTAATGGTTTGAAACTGATCTAGCTTCTGTTGCTCGTGGAGTTGCATTGCATTTGCTATATTGATAAAATGCTTCTCTGTTGTACAGTTCTTGATAAATGTAGGATGTCATGCAAAGATAGTATTATCAGCACAAATTGGACAGATGATATTAATATCCATCTTCTTAATTGCTGAAATTGTAGTAATGAGAAGGCGGAAAGATTTATATTTTGGTTGTGGGGATAGCGGAGAATATTTAATTTTAAGTTGAGAAGATTAAAAGATTATTGATATTGTTAATTATAAGGAAGATTCTCCTCAAGTTGATTAAATACAAGAAGGACAAGAAACCACTGGCATTCTATAACTAAGACTTATACTACACCCCAAAAAGACAATACTCACAACATTACAAGTCAAGATAGTGCATGTATGTCCTACAGGCATATATTCTAACATTTATCTTTTCTGAAAACTTGATTTCAGTTTTGATACTTAAAAGTTGGACTAAACTTTCCTCCAAGTACCAGAGCATAATAGTCTTCAAATCCTCCTCAGTTACAGCCACTGCAGGAAGAATTTCCTTCTGAATATTTGATTAAATTTGTATGTCTTGTATTACACTATTCTGTCCTGTCATAACTCCATAATATTTTAGGGAATCTTGAACTTAGGACTATAGAGTAGGTGGGCCATATGAATATTCTGTAGTTGGAATACTGATAGGTGTATATTCTGGGCTGACCTAGAAGTAGTTACCCTTCTGTCAGTTTGCTATATAAATTGCTGAACTACTTTCTACTAATTCCTACCCAAACCCAATTACTCCAAGTCCTCAATCTTCTACTTCTTATTTTACAACAGATTTCAGCAAGGCAAGTAATCACTAATTATATCACATCACATGGTATTATTATTCTGAATTTGTTCTAACATTTCAATTTAGAGGAAAAATAGTCCCCAAAATCGAAGAGCAGGAAGTCAAACCCACCATACTCCAAGTTCTACTCCTTCTGCACCAACTACCAATGCTTTAGGATCATCTCTATTTTTTGTTACTCAAAATCATTCCAGCTTAACTACCACTGGTGCTGATAGTATTGGTCATCAAACATACCAAGCTTCCAGTACCTCAGCTACTAATCCAATCAATACAGTCCCTGGTATCTTTCAATTACCAAGCAATATGGTATGTCTACGTTTCCTTCTAAATCCTATATTTCCTCAATAATCTCTATCCTTACTATATTACTGTGATTAAAGTAATTCTGTTCTACAAAAACTAATAATTTGATAAATCTTGTAACTATAAGTTTCATGCAATTATGATGATCATCAGTTTCCCAGTACTGATAATGCCAGTAATATGAACTTCAATGATTTGGATAGTATGTTATTCTACTTTTTATAATTCTTAAATTTTTGTCTGAACTTGGACTAATTATATTATAAAACTTTATTTCTTAGTAGACAACTCCCTCCATCCATTACATCAGCGGATGGACAAATTTGAAGCTACTCAACAGACAATTCTTCACTTGATTCAACTACTAACAGCCGCAATTATTCCATCTCATGAGGCAAAGAAAGCTAAATCCTTAAGTACAACTAGTGGTGTTAGTTCAGTCAAAGATTTTGTTGAGGTATGTACTATACTTTAGTGCTATAATGATAACTATCCAATTACTAAATTCCATTCCAGATCTTCAATCTTGTTGTTCATCAGGCAGAACTTTTTCGGCTATTGCAGGGAGCCAAAATTCAAGTTAGCAAAGTCCAATCTGTATTAAGAAGTAAAGATCTTCAGTTATCACGTGAGGAAATGGTAAGAATTTCTTTTCTATTTCAATCTCATCTTAACCTCTTATATATTCCAGTAGCTAATATTGGGGATTCAATGAAAGGGATTGCTTCGAGACTTTGTAAAATCCATCTTCTGTCGCAGGGATCTTACTACTGGTAATTTGTTTCAAAAGAATACTCTCTTTGTACGATTCCATAACTACTGCTTTTATCTTGAATAAGAATAAAGCTTACACTTAATTAGAATCCGTTGAGTCGACAAGGTTGTAAAGGTATAAGTATTGCTTTAGTCTAGGAGAAGAAAGCGAGTTTTTTATCTAATCTCTCCACTATGCTCTCTAAGGAGAAAAGTAAAGTGAAGAGTAAGCTCCAAAATTCAAGGATAATCCAATTTCTAGTTGAGAAACTTGCAAGAAATCATTTTCTTGATAAGATATTCTCCGCAGCAAAAGCTCAAGGACAGCATAAGATGAAGATCGCAGCTGTAAAATGGGTATGATTTTCCATCAATTGTTTGAAAAAGTCTGGTCTTTGCAGTGCATAAACAAGAAGCTAATATGATGAAACTGTGATTAGCTTCTAATTGCTGCAAAGATTGCTGTAGACAGAATGCTTGCATCTAAGTAGTAGTTTCAAGTCAACAAGGAGCTAATTGAGCTTTATAAATCCAATACCTTTCCAGATGTCTTGAGGCAAGTATTATTTCCAACTATGAGATTTGAGTTATTAAATAATTATTATTAACATTCTTGATACAGCTTCTATGATTCCATTCTGACTAAAGAAAAGGAGAAATTTTGCCAAGATGATAAAGAAGTTTTAATTATTTATAGAGAAGGAGATGGTAAACAAGTTGGTCAGGATGATAGTGATGGGGATGATGAAGGAGGAGAACTTCTGCGAAGTGAATCAGAACTGAGTAGAAATGAGCAGTTCAATCATGACAATGAGAGCGATTGTATTGGAGATTTTGGGGATGAATAAACTATATATCTGTAGTAGTAACTTTGTGTACTATTAGTGTTCATACAAAAGTGTCTGAAAAAAATTCCTAATGTCACATTTGTAAATCTTGTTTTTTCGTATAGCAGTCTGGTGTTGGCATCTTATTAAGTTTATGTGATCATAAATAGTTTGATATGTTATTTTATTTAAGCAACTTGGTGAAGGATGACACAATATATGATAACAATTATTTTTAAATATATCGGTGTAATTGATAACATATGATTAAATACTATATTATTCATGGTATAACATTATATATATATCATTTCAGATAATATAGATACTGGTTGCTCATTTTTTTATCATATAGCCAGGTAGTTAAAGTTTTATAGCAGATATATTAAAATATATTACAATTTTATCTCTTCTGCCATTATAACTTAGCTTTGTGATATAATATCTTTTGACATTTTATCTCACTTAGTAGAAAATTTGTATTCAGATGAAGTACTTTTCATACTTTATCAGATTATAGATTATTTGATATCATGAATAAATTAAAATGATATATATCTATATCAGTAATTTGTCATATGTAAGAGTATTATAAAAGTTTGACTACATCTGTGGTTGACACAGAGGTGTAGGTAGAGTGAAATAGTAATTACTTACCTAACGCTCTATAGATATTGAAATTTTTTTCAAGTTTCAAAATCTCAGTTTTATTGTATAAAGCTAAGCTCTACACCACCATTAGGAGTAGTTGAAACTTGAAACATGAAGGAGAGTACTTAACTCTAAGGGTTGCTACTATATCACATTAGTTATAAAGCTTATACAGTGCCTCGTCAGAAGTGTTCGTGATAGGCTTACTAAGCAACCTCGCTAAAAATGCTTACTTGGGTGCAAAGTTGATTGCAATGACCAGCTACACCTACAATAAAAACTTAAATAATTGGACAATAGATTCAGGTATATAATTGAACTTTCTTCGATATAGTTTGCAATTTTTTATTTTTTTTTGCTTTTATACTAATTTACAGTACTGGATTAAAATGATTTACTAGTAGTATCTAATATCTTTTCTCTACTGTGTCCACCTTCCCCACTGTCTCTCGCAGCAAAACGCCTTTTAGAATTTACCAGAATTTTGAAGTAGATTAATGAATTTGTAAAGAATATGAAGATTATTATACAATTTTCAGGTATTTAATAGGTTATATGAACTACAGTAAGAAAAAATACAATATATACTAATTTGTTAAAGTGCAATTAATATAACCTTTAACTAATCCTAGTGGTATGAGTTCATAAACTAGTTAAAACTTCTTCAGTACTTAGCTATCATATTCATTTGGAGAAGGTATTCGAGTTGTACAGGTAGCACAGTCTGAGGAATCAAAAATATGAATATACTACAACTAATATTGTATGTTAAGACAATAATTTCCCTGCTGCTTTAAAATATTCAAAATTCTTCAATATTCTCACGCTCTGTATCATCTACAGACTTCTAAATTGTACTAGGTTGTGAAAGGCATTATGCTAAAAAGGGTGGTAGTAAAGGAGAATACTTTTACTAGCAGTACTTGGAGTATGGTAACAGATAAAAGATTATGATCTAATATAGCAAATTGATACAAGAGGAGAAAAAAAATTAAAATTCTAAACTATATTGAAAAAAGTTCAATGATACACTTAAATTTATTGTTCAATTATTTAAATTTTTATTGTAGTTGTAGCTGGTTATTGCAATCAACTTTGTACTCAGGTATGTATTTTAGCGAGGTTGCTTGGTAACCCTTTCATGAACACTTCTGATGAGGCACTATAATTATAATTATAGTTGAGCTATTAGTAATAATGGTACCACTTCTCCTCAAGCTTCTGGTATTCTTTGTACCTTGTAGCTTCAGGATCTTGGAAATGGTACCAGTAATTGGCCTGTAGTGGAGGTTGTTAACAAAGACCACATTGTAAGCAGTACTGGCATTGGAGAACTTGAAGATAGTACATCTTTGGAAGTAATAGTATTCATTACAGAACCTTTGAGCCCATGTAATGATATGGCCTCTGAGGGCAAAATCTGCTCTGTCCCATTCTGTAATGAATACTAGAAAGAATTTATTCTTTACCAGTATCTGGAAAACTGAAGAATGAGTAGTGAACATTGCCACTAGTAGTCTAATAAGTGTAGTGCAGAAGGATTTTTAATATAGAAGTGTGTTGGATATAGATGGGTGTTGAATAAGGTGGTATACTAACAGAAGGCCAGGTGAATGCTAGTAGTAGCCCAAAGCACATAGCAAACAAATACCAATAGCGGAAGTATCACAGGTCCAGAGTTAAGTACAAGTATCATGATACTTGCTCTATAACAAGAGTTATGTAGAAGATTGAGAGGCCAGGTTCAGAGGTTCAGGTGACAACAAGAAAGTAGTGTAAATTTTATCCAACTAGAAGTTTAGAGAGGAAAATACCAGGTTACGTAAGAAACCGGAAAAGAAACAGAGGTATACCTCCTTATATAACAAAAGAGGGAGAAGAAAATAGAAAGCCCACACCAGTCCCCCTGCTGCTTATATAACTACATCCTAACTCTTTCTTCATTATAATCCTAGGTGGCCATGACAGGTGGTTGTTGAAGCTTGTTTAGCAAACAATCAATCCATCTCTCATGAGTTGTAAAGGATATCAAAAGGTGAACAAGGGCATTCGGCAACAGAAATCACATTTGTCATAGCATAAGGTCCTGCAAGAAGTTATGGAACAGTTAATTGAGGTTAATCAGCCAAATAGATCCCTGTCCGTTCCGGTTCACAGGATCCTACTCTTGTACCATAAAATCTCTAGAATTCGCTATCTTCGGAGGTCACTAATCTCTGAATGTAAGGACAGAGGCCTATGGAAAGGCCTAGTGTTTTGGTACATGGAATCTCGCTCGCTTGGTATGACCTTTACGACATGTAATACCCAATGCATGCAATAAAAAGAACTGCCGGGAGGTTAGAGTTTGACATTGATATTCGAATGAATTAATGCTGCAATGGAACTGGCACTGGCGCTTTCGAAGGCTCAAATCAGTGGTATATGTATCCGGCAGGGTAGTTTTTTGGAATGGAATTCCTGACACTTAAGTCAATTATGGAGAGTTGTTAAAATATTGTCTATATGTGCTGGAAAACCGATCTCGGAATCCGATCTTATCGCAAAGATCAGCCTCGTGACGGCCGTCGTCATAGCAAACCAGCCACTCTACTGGGCAACCGTCGCCACAACGGACAGATCCACCTATCGGGCAACCGTTGTCACGACCAACAAATCAACCCACTGGGCAACCGTTGCCACGATCGTACGTTCTAAAAATAGGACCACCAAAATGTAAAAATGTAACAATATGAAATCATAAAAATGTGTAATGTAAAATATAGAAGGTAAGATGTGTAATATAAAAGATGAAAAGATAAAATGTAATGTAAAATGTATGTGGTAAAATGTAAAATGTAAAATGTAAAATGTAAAATGTAAAATGTAAAATATATAATATAAAATGTAAAATGTAAAATGTAAAATGCAAAATGCAAAATGCAAAATATAAAAGGTAAAATGACAAATGTAATATGTAATATGTAATATGTAATATGTAATATGTAATATGTAATATGTAATATGTAATATGTAATATGTAATAATATGTAATATGTAATATGTAATATGTAATATGTAATATGTAATATGTAATATGTAATATGTAATATGTAATATGTAATATGTAATATGTAATATGTAATATGTAATATGTAATATGTAATATATAAAATGTATAATGTAAAATGTAAAAAAACAAAATGTAAAATGAAAAGTAGAAAATAGAGAATGGAAAAGGAAAAATATAAAAGTGTAAAAATGTAAAAATGCAAAAGTGTATACATATAAATATGTAAAAATGTAAAAGTGTAAATATATGAATATGCAAAAATGTAATATAAAAGTGAAAATGTAAAAGGTAAAAATGTAAAAATGTAAAACTATAATAGAGTAAAAATGTAAAATTCCAAATATGTAAAAAGATAAAAATGTAAAAATGTAAATATGTAAAACTATAAAAATGTATAAATGTAAAAATGTAAAATGTAAATATATACTATTACTATTTTCCTCTTTTTCTCTACCACCTTTTTCCTCTTTAATCCTCATACTCCCTACCATCTATTTCTCTACCAATACTTTCTTTTTAGTTTCTTACTACTATACTCTCTCTTACTACTACTTACCTCCTCCTTACAACTATATAATTCTCTTATACACTATAATTTCTTTCAGACACCTAATTCCTTACTACTACTCAATTCTCTATTTCTCTCAAAATTGCTTGAAACTAACTTTGAATTCTAGATTTACAATTTTTAACTCTTCTGTTACTTTCTACTCTTATATCATACTTCTCCCTCTGACTAATAAAAGAAATATATATTTTATTCTCTATCCTGAGTATCTCTTTCTTACTTTTCATGTTCTATAATTTTATTAACTTAAATTGATTTACTAATTCTCTATTATCTTAGTTATTATTACAACTACTGCCTACAGCTTATTAGTACTACCAACTTATTTCAATATCTTCCTAAAACATATTGTTACAACCAACCTATTCCTGCACACTTATCTTTACCTCAGAGATATACTATGTATTTCTGGAATACTGTATAGCAAATATTCTCTAACCTCTTACTAGCTACAAATATTTACCTATTTTAAAGTTATAACTATTCTGAGGAATATTTAATCCTGCATACTGGTAGCAATAATCATTCTTCCTGATTTATAAAAGGTTGTTCAGATTCTACTTCTCTATAACTATGAAGGATAATAAGATTTTCTACTTCTTCTATCAGACTCAGATATATACTTATTAGTTCCTATAACTACCTTTCTCAATATTACTAGAATACTTCCTCTATTCCTGTATGGCCCTATGCTCTACTTTGTGGGTCCTTTATAATCTCCTTATTTGACTCTCATATTATAGTATCTATTGAAAAACTAACTTCCTTCATCTAGTATTCTTTAGGTTTTGATAGGATTCTACACTTGAACCCATCTACTATTAGAATTACTATTCGGTATGCTTCTTCTGTATTTTCACTTTTTTCATATATTATAAATTTTGTTTCACATTTCTCATTTTCAATTATTGAAGCTAATATAACTAGACACTTACTTTCACAGAATTTATTTCAATTCTCTGCTCCTCTACATATTTCCTGCTACCTTTAGTATTTCAAACTCTAATAACAATTTTCTAGGTGGGCTCTGTCTCATAACCTCAATCTCTAAATTGGATATTATGAACATTGTCCAGTAAGTACTACAAACTGAGAGATTTATTCCTGGCAAAGACTTCAAGTTCTGTACTACTATTATTATTCTACCAGTAAACATTCAGGAAATTCTTTCTAAACTCCTACTTCTATTATTCTGAAATGTATTCTCTTTCTTTATTACAACTTCAGATATAATCCAGGTCTTACACTCACAGTATAGCTAATAATGTATTCATATTGTGATTTATTGTATTTCTCTTGGGAGATGATTTAGTTGAAGTGGATTTTAACTCTACTTTATATAAATCAACTATCTCTTAAACTTAGTTACATCTTGGCACAACGAGTATTATAACGTTATCCAGTTAATCTATATACTAATTCATATTATACCTTCCAGGTCTGGAGGGAGGGCTGCTAGTCTATATGTACTGGAAAACCGATCTCGGAATCCAATCTTATCGCAAGGATCAGCGTCGCGATGGCCGTCATCATAGCAAACCGGCCACTCTACTGGGCAACCGTCGCCACAACGGACAGATCAACCTACCGGGCAACAGTTGTCACGACAAACAAATAAACCCACTGGGCAACCGTTGCCATGCGGTCGCAGGACCACCATCACCACAGCTCCGAGTATTTTCAGAACCGCGGGAGCAACTGCGGGAAGGAATACAAACCGTGAAGCGGCAGCCACTGATACAAACTGTGATAATACAGATTCAGGGAAGAAGGGGAGGAAAGAAAGAAAGAAAGAAAGAAAGAAAGAAAGAAAGAAAAAGGACTTGAACAAGGGTAGGAAAGAAGAATAGAGAGGATAAACAAGCGAGTCTAAATAGATATAAGAGGTGCTACAATAGGGCAATGAGGGAACCAGAGAAGCAGAAAGGGAGAGAAGATAGAAGAAACAGAGCGAGCAAGTGGATGAAAGAAGCTAGCAGAGAAATGCGGTTGTAACGACCCTGCTGGATCTTACAGTAGACTTAGTCTTATCCCATGCCGGAGCCCGGAAGGG